>RJWT010012954.1:0-22083 GCA_004365215.1 Cuniculus paca | reverse complement strand
GATGTATCCACAGCCCATATTCTGTGTACGTAACAGTTTTTGCCTGAAGCCAGTATTCATGTCCAAGTCTCCCTTTTCTGGTGTCCCTTTCTCTGATTTTTTGAGCTCTTGGCAAAAGAGCATGCATTGACTCATCACTGGGAAGACCCAGCATTTGCAAGTGCTGGCTGACTTGATTCCTCTGAGAAGAGGATTTCCTGCCTTTGACTTACTGCTCTTCTTGGCTTTTCCAGTCGCACTCTTCTTGGCAGAGACATCTTGGCTGACTGTGTTAGTGCACTGATGCACGCCTCCCCCTGGGTGCTGTATCCGGTACCTACCATGCCTCACTGTGACCCAAGCACAGTGCAAGTCCATCCCTTCTTAGGATGTCTCTTTTCCCAGACTATGGACTGAAGGGGTAAGAAGCGGCTTCCAAAGGAAAAGAGAGTTTGGAGTGGGGCAAATGAGGGGCCCATGGGTGCTTGAGTTTGCATTCACCTGTAATTTCTGCTGTTTCTAATTTTAGCTTTAGATTCCCTTCCTCAAGAACTCTCCTCCAAGCACCCTGCTGAACACGCAGCTTTTACACTGAAACATCTGGGTCGAGAGGGACGTTTTTCTAGGAAAGTATTGGTCTTCATTTTGCAACAAATGAGGTGGGGTGTAGTGACAGTAATTGAAGTATCAATTCTTAAATTACTCTCCTCCAACTTCTTCAGATGTTCCTTTTCCTGGAAAGATCACATACAAATTTCATGCATCCTCTGGCAATACTCTGGCTAGAGACAAGTGTCTGTCATAGATGACAAGAATGTAATCTCTAAGTAATTCCATTCTGGGCATCAGCTGAGCAGAGTGTTTCCATGTGGTCGCCTTTGTGATGAAGGTCAAGATGAGCAGAGACCACCAAGCACATTTCAAGAAGGATATTAGATTTCACTGGGTCCAGGAGCTCAGAAGTGAGTTATTAGAGTTTTGTTTACTGTGCCCTCTGGGTTATATCCTTAATTAGGTGGAACTGATAAGCTTGATAAATTTTGAACTATTGCTTTCTGTTTGCCAATAACAAAATATTTACTGTGTAGGATGTTAGTTATTTTCCGCATCACACCCTTTCTATTTTCCTGAAGATATCATTAGTTTCCATTTCAATAGGCCTTTTGTTTAGAGGAAGAAGAATGTTCTTTTTGCCTTTTTAAAAAGCTAAAGTACCTTGATGAGTTACGTGTAATTCCTTTAAACTTTGCTCCTAATCCTATTCTCTGAACTTTCTTCACTTCAGGGCTTCATGGTTTTGTTTTCTTAGGAAGTCATCAGATCAAGCAAAGGACCCAGACACAGATTATTTCTTCCCAAGTCTCATTAGGATTTCTTAGTTTATATTTCCCTCCCTTCCTCCCTCCATTCTTTTCTCCCTCCATCTCTCCTTTCCTCCCTTTCTCCCTCCTTCTGTCCCTATTTCCCTGCATTCTTTGCTGCTTTCTTTCTCTCTTCTCTTCTTTTTCCTTTTCTTTCTGTCTCCCTCCTCCTCTTTCTGCTTTGCTTCCTTCTTCCCTTTCCCCTCTTCTCCCTCTCTCTCTCTGTCTTTCGTCTTGCTTTTGCCTCGAATCACACAGATCCTACTCTCAAGGATATTGTAACTATAAACATTAGAATCCTATTTTTAAATAGTGGGAAGCCATATGGGCAAAATTTTTAGAAATACCAAACCACCAGTAGTAATAGCAACAACTAAAAAATATAGAAAGCAAGCATGCATTTATGTTGACAAAACAATTACATACATAGTCTTATGCATACACTTAAATAGATATGACATGGAGTAGTTTCTTAGTGATGTCCTAAAACCATAATTGTAATTTAATGAAATATTCAGTCAAGTTTTATCAAGTGCAAGAATAATGATTTTTACAATTCTTTGTGGAATTTAGAAGTCTAAGAATTCCATTAATTATCCAGAGTTGAAACATTTGGTATACGAAAGGAGTTTATCCAGGGTTGTGTTTATAATAGATTTATGTCTGGATTCAGTTGTTGTACTCCAGAAATATATCCTTCTAATAACCCCCTGATTCAAGAAATCTAGTAATAATGTTCTAAGTAATTGCATGGAAGAAATAAACTGGATACTAGAATAAAGGGAAGCACTGATTTTTAGAAGTGTATAGCTGATAGGCTTGCCAAGAATGTCTGTAAAAAGATATAAATCAAGAACTATTCAAGGATGAGGTTTGTAAGTTACCCTCAAAACAGAAGAATATAAACTGATAGGCTGCAATGTTTCTCCATAATTTTATGCAAGAATGTCATTTATAGGAAGACAATATTTAGGAAAATGGTACTTGAAACTTTTTTTTTAGTGGTATAGTACTAGAGATTTAACCCAGTCCTTCATGCTGAGCTACATTCCCAGCCTTTTAAGTATTTTATTTTATTTTTTAAATTTTGAGATAAAGTCTTGCCAAGTCATGAAGTTGCCCAGGCTGGACTCAAAGTTGAAATCCTTCTGCCTCAACCTCCAAAAGTACTGGAATTACAGATATGTGCCACCACATCCAGCATACTGGAAACACTTTGGAAAATGTTCATTCCCTTTAGAATTATTTCAGGAATCTGACTTCTGTGATTACCATCCTGTTTTCTTGTGCTTGGTCTACTTTGAGGAAAGTGAAGAAAGTTGAGGTAGAGAATATGTGGGGAGAAAATAAAACTAGGAGTTGGGTGGCAAATACATGGGTAAATATAGAAAGTTATGTACATTTTTAAAATTTATTGTCTTCAGGTTTTTAAAGAACATTTAAAGTTTATGAAGTTGTATAATATTCTCTTGTTCAGATTATGACATTTACACATGTAATATGTGTAATATAATCATATTGGTGGAGGGAGGAGATAGAGCTGTATTGAAGCAAATTTATTATTTTCACCAGAAGTAAGTCATAGTGAAATTAGATTGTTATATGTTAGGATGTCTATGGTAATCTCTAGAGCAACCATTCAAAAAACTGTAAAATTGAGTAAAAAAGTAAAAGAACAATTAAAACAGAACACTAGAATAATATCTAATGCAAAAGAAAGTAGTAAAGGAGGAACAGAGGAATGAAAAAGACTTGAGATATGTAAAACAAATAGCAAAAAGGGACATGTAAATTCATTCAAATCAATGGCTACATTAAACGTGAATGGACTAAATACTCTAACCAAAAGGTGGAGGTCATCAGAATGGATGAAAAGGAGCATTTAACAACATACTATGTACAACAAATACATTTTCAGGACAAACACACACATAGAATGAATGTAAAATGGTAGAAAAATATGTACCATTCAAATTATAACCACAACAGATCTTAAGTGGCTTTGGTAATGTTAGTCAAAATAGACTTTACTAAAAAAAATTACTAGAAATTCAGTATTCCTCCTTCTGGAAGTATTCAGAGGAACTGAAGTTAGAATGCCGTGGAGATGTCCGCATCTCTTTGGATACTGATAAAGACAGGTCCATTTTATTGCAGCACTAATCATAATAGCTAAAATAGGGGACAAACTGTCTTTCATAAGATGAATGAATAAGGAAAATGTAGTATGTGTACACAATGGAATACTATTCAGTTTTTAAAATAAAGAAATTTCATCATTTGCAACAATGTGGATGAACCTAGAGGAATTAGACTAAGTGAAATAAGGTAGGCACGGAAAGAAAAATGCTACATGATCTCACTCATGTGAAATCTTGAATTGTGGAAATCAGTATGGTAGTTACCAGAAGCTATGGAAGGTAGAGGTAGATGGAGGAAAAGGATAAAGGGTAAAAATTTTCAGTTAGACAAGAGGAACAAGGTTCACTGGTCTATTGCAGAATAGGTACATTAGTAAATAATACATTACCTACCTCAATTGCTAATATTAGATTTTCACTGTTTTAACTACAAAATTAAATGTTCCCCTTGTCTTTATGGATATGTTAATTTGCTTGATGCAATCATGCTACAGTATAAACTTATTTCAAAACATCACCTTGTATACCTTACATATATACAATTATTTTTCAATTAAAATAAAATTATTAGATACATAGGAGAATTGTTATAATTGCAAAAGAATCAATACATGAGGAGACAAAATAATTCTAAATGTGTACACATCTAATAACAATGCTGTAAAATCCCTGGAACAAAAGTGACAGGAAGAAATGAGAAATGATAAATTTTTTTGTTTTTTTTTTTTTTGGTACCAGGGATCGAATTCATGACCTTGCACTTGCCAGGCAGGTGCTTATGCTGCTGAGCTAAGTCCCTGGTGAGAAATGGTAAATTTGACAGAGTTGAAAATTTCGATACTTTAATAATTGAAACACCACTGAGCAGAAAATTAGTGAAGATATGAACAACTTGAATTTCAAACTTAAGTTCAATGGGATTTATAGAATTCTCAACTCAAAAACAGCATAATATAAACTTAAGTGAAAAAGAAATAAGTTTCAAGATAGGCAAGTCTTCGAAGGATTTAAAATATTTAATAAATTCTAAAAAATTAAAGTAGAAATCAATAAAGAAAGAAATTTAAGAACTTACCTAAATTCTTGGAAGTAAATAACGTACTGTTCAGTGGTAGATGGACATAAAGAGAAACCAGAAGAAGGATTAGAAAGTATTTTGAGTTGAATGAAATGAGAATACAGCATACAAAAAATAATCAATACAACTGAAGCAGCAGAAAGAAAATATAAAAATTTCTCAACTTAGTGAACTGAACTTCCACTATGTATGAACTAGAAAAAGAAGAGCAAATTAAACCCAAAATGAACAAAAAGAAGGAAATAAAGGTAAAGTTGAGAAATAAGTAAAATAACAAAAGCACAGTATAGAAGACCAATGAAACCAAAGCCCATCTTTGAGATCAGGAAAACCAATAAACTTTTAGCTGGACTGGCTAAAACAGGGAGGTCACAAAGCATCAAAATCAGAATGAAGAAGACTTTACAGAAAGGAAAAGAATGATAGGGGAACACGCTGTAACTCCACACCAGTAAATTGGGCAACTCAGATGAGAACAGATTCCCAGAGAGGCATTCATTACCAAAATTAACTCCAGAAAAAGCAGGAAATTTGAATAGAAATATAACAAGTAAAAATACTGAAACAGTAACTAAAATCTTTCCCACAAAGGAAATCGCAGTCCAAGAGACTTTATTGGTGAATTATATCAACTATTTAAAGAAGAAATAATAGCAAGTCTAGACAAATTCTTTTAGAAAATTGAAGAAATAGAAGAAAGGAACACTTCTCAACTCATTCTAGGAGACCAACAACACTTTGATACTAAAGCTAAATAAAGGCATCACAAGGAAAGAAAATATCAAGTTGATATTCATCAAAGACACAGATGCAAAAATCTTTAAAAATTCACAAAGTTGGTCAACATATTTTAAAAAATGATATATCATAATTAAATGGGATTGATTTGAGAAATGTAACATACCATGAAATTAACGATATAATTAATAATAATAATCTTATTAAAAGTGAAAAAAACATTTGACAAAATCTAACATTCATTCATGATAAAAACTTGTGGGAAACAAGGAATAAAAGCAAGCTTCCTCAGCCTGATGCCTGCATGAAAAACCTGCAACTAATACAATACTTAGTAGTGAATTGAATGCTTTTGCCCCCTCCTACTCAACAACAGAGTAGAGCTGCTAGCTAGTGAAAGTAAGAAAAAAGAAACTAAGCCATCTTAGTTGGAAAGTAAGAAGTAAAACTGTCTTTGTAGACAGCACCAATCCTAAATGTAGGAAATACAAAGGGAATTTACAAAACAGCTACCAGACCTAATACAAGTGTTTAGCTGGGTTCTGCAATAAGAGGACATTATATGCAAATCAATTGTTTTTCTAGAACGGCAACAAAAAATCCAAAAATGAAATTAGGAAGTAATTTCATCCATAGTAACTTCCAAATCCAATAAGTTACTTAAAACAAAATAAAAAACAAGAAAGTCTTTTACACTGAAACCTTAAAGTTTTGTTTGTAGACATTTAAAGGGATCTAAAGAAATAGAAGAGGACTCTCATGGTCATGATCACAACGGTCAATATTGTTAAAATGACACTTATCCCTAAATTGATCTATGGATTCAGTATTATCCCTATGAAAATCTTGTCAGATTTTTAAAATAGAGATTGATAAGCTGATCTCAAATTGTATATGAAAATGTAAAGGAATAGCCCAAATTTTTAAAGGAAAAACAAAGTTGGATGACTTTCATGCTTCCTAATTTCCATTTTCACTATGAAGGTAGAGCAGTTAAGCCTTTTGGGTTGGCATGGCATAAACATAGATCAATGGAGCTAAAGTAAGGTCCAAAAACAAATCCTTGTGTTTATACCAATAAACTGGTCTACTAATTTTTGATCATAGCAGGAAGCCAGATAAGTGGGAAAAAGACCAGTCTTTTCAACAAATGATGCCGGAACAATTAGCAACTTCCTACATATGAAAAAAAAATCCTGCATCTAAACTTTATTCCATATGCAAAAAGCAGCTCAAACTGGATTATAAATGAAGATTTAATGATTCAAAATTTCTTGATTGATTAATCTATCTACCTACCTAAATTTCTGCAGAACATAGACAGTATTTGAATATATTTGTATGTCTGATAAAGTGCTTATATCTATAATGTATCTTTTAAAAAGACTCTCTTACAACTAAATAATAAAACAGCAACTCAATTTTTAAAAATTCGTGTAAGTTTTAATAGCCATTTCACCAAAGAACATATACTAATGGCTAACGAGTACTTGAAGAGTGTTCAACATCAGTATTTGCATCCCCCCCAATAAGAAATATAAATAAAAAACACAGTAAAGAACCACTACACACCTACTAGTATGGCTATAATGGAAAGATCTGACAGTAACAAACTTTGGTGGGGATGTGGAGAAACTTGATTCATTGTTGGAGGGAATGTAAAATGGTGCAACCATTTGAGAAAAATAATTTGACATTTTCCACAAAGGTTAAACATATATTTAATGTATGATTTGGAGATTCCATCCTTACTGTATCTTAGAAAAATGAGAATACATGTCCACACAAATATTTGAATATGAATATTTATAACATCATTATATCTAATAGTTCCAACCTGAAAATATAAATGTCGGTCAACTGATGAATGGATAGATAAACAAGTATACAACCTTACAGTGAAATTCTATGCAGCAGTTTAAAAAGTGAAATATTGACACACATTACAGCATACATAAACCTTAAAAACTTTTCATGCATGGTAAGAAAAAAAAGGCAAGTAGCAAAGATTTCATGATTCAATGTACTATGAAATGTATACATGAAATGTGCAGAAAATGCAGAAAACAGGTGAGAGTTATCAACTAGGAGACAGGGAATGAAGAATAACTGTAATGAAGCACAAGGAAATTTCTTAGAAATGTTCTACAACTGGATCATCATGGCAATGTGATGACACAACTACACAAATTTACCAGAAGCCATTGAATTTAATGTAAATCGTACCTCAAGAAAGTTATTTTTTAAAACGCCATAAGTCTAGCTATTCACGGAGAGGTCTGCTTGGTGGAGCTATCAAGACGTGTTCTCATCCCCTCTGTCTCTCAGCTGATTTCTTCAATGCTGGATATAGCTGAAGTTTGTTCTCTGTCATCCCTAACACTGTTATAAGTGGGACAGTTTGCCAATTGTGTTTCAAAATGGATTGTGTAACAGGGTTATTGGTACAGATGCTGAGGAAATGTATTTAATTCTAAATGTGAATTTTTTCACAAAAAAATTTTCACTTACCCCCAACACTTTATGAGTTTCAATGTTGATTTTTATAATTACCTTTTGCAATTTTGTAGGAGAATATATCTAATAGATGATAGAAGACTCAGTTCTATAGACTGTAACTATTAACTTGTCCTGCTGTGCCACAGCTGAAGTCACTCACTGTGGGCTAGCTAGGAAAAATGTGTTGTCAGAAACAAAAGCAATTCTTCATTCACTACGACTTTTTAATGGAATCTTGCATAATGTGTACCCAAATTGGTGTCATTTTGTAAGCAATGGAAGTTCAGAAACTAAACGAAAGTAATACTAGCACTTCCTTTATATTTTATAAAAAATGAAACCAAAAGAGTAGTTGATTATAATGTGGCTGGTTTGCATGGATTAATTACACTATGGCATATAACCTCAAGAATAATGAGATTTTAGGAAAATTCCATTAGAATCTTGACTTATGTCTCTGGGACTTGAAATGCATATTCTTGCCCTTGTATCCCATCATCCCTATACACAGAAAGATATCATATAACAAAAAAATTGTAAGTCTGATTTTTGAAAAGATGGAAATTATACCCAACAATCTCTATCATTTCATCACATTTTGAGACAACAAGCTTATTAAAATAATGTTGCTCAAATGTTTCTGTTACTCGAACCAGTTTTGATTTTTTAAAAAACTCCGCTGTTAGAATTTGTCCCTGATTTTTTAAAAATAGTAAGATTGAGCAATTTTTGTCCTTAGAGGGTTGATTTAATGTTTGAAAACATTTGAGAATCTTTCAGAGCCAATGTGAAGATTAAGATAGTTTATAAGGCTGGGGGATATAAGTGTTAATTGAAAATAGAATTTTTCTAGTATCGAGATATTCACTCATATGGTTTACAAATTACTTTTAAGGGATGATAGTGTCTGTAGGTATGAAAACATTGATTTTTAAATTTTTTAGTGTTTTTTATGGCGATGCGTTTCCTAGTGATGGTCAATGGGTTTTTTTTTTTAGTTTAGTGACTAATTACCATGTAAGTCTTAGAAATCATAAAAATCGTATCACCAAACTGAACTGGAATTCAGGCAATGTGATGGATTTCAGAATTGTTTGGAAGTTAGAGCTGTCAGTGTTCCTTATCTTCTTGGGGATGTGACTCCAACTTTGCCCTCTGGTTCATGTTCTATTTGGTCTTAAGAGTGGTGTTTGAAAATGAGCCAGTGTCTTCTCACTTTGTAGTTTTCAGTGTTTCCCCAAATCTAATCTTGCAACTGTCAGCACTATTACCTTAGGTCATAGGTAGGTTCTTTTGTACAATTATCTCCATGTCCCCTGCAAGGAGGAGCAAGGTTGATTCACATAAAGATGCATCCCTTCTACCCTGTGCCCACCTCATCCTGTTTCTGGTGACATCTTGGGCTCTGAAAGGGGGTGCACAAGCCACTGCTTTCTCTCTCCTGTTGTCGAAGGAATTTTTTTCTCCTACAAACATTCTTCCAGCCAGAAACACCTGTCTCTTTTGAAGGAGAAGCCACTACAGAGTGACTGGGGCACGTAGGGAAGTGTTTTTTGCCTTTTCCCCATAACCGCTTTCCTCTTCCATGGCCTGAACACACATTGGATTGGGTAGGAATGGAGTGCAGATTTGAGGCTCAACCTGTGTCCAACATCCTCCACCTTTTGACATTCAGGCTCAGTCATCCAGACCAGCCCATTCCACCAGTCACTCTTCATTTGGTGACTTTCTGACAGCTGGCGCTGCTCCTCTGTTCTCTGCCAGTTGCAGCCCTGACCCCACCCCCATCATCCATGTTAGTGGGCATTGATTTCCAATGGTGGGCAGGCTTTGGATTCTTTCTCATGGGCCTCCTTAAAAAGAAGGGTCTGGGTTATGGACTGAAACCTCCAAAAAATTAAGCTAAATAAACCTTTCCTTGCAAAACAAAACAAAACACAAAAACAAAAACCACAAACAAAGAAACAAACAAACAAAAAACCCAAGAATCTATAGCTAGCTGAGGAGGAATTGACCAGAAAAGGGCTGGACACAGTGGACCTAAGATTGGTTCAGCTGTGACACTCTTCATGTCCCCTGTTGTAGCATACAAAACATTTTACATTCTGACTCCTGGCTGCTTTTCAAGCCTGTCCTGTTTCATCCTCTTGCAAACTATTCAATTCTCTAATAGGTCATACATTCTGCTCTCATTCGTCCAAAACATTTTGAGCAGTACATTAGTCTGTTTTCTATCACTGTAGCAAAATACCTGAAACTAGATACTATACAATGAAAAGAGGTTTATTTGACCCAGAGAGCATGACACCAGCTTCTGCTTGGTTGTGGTGAGGAGATCACGATGGATGGTATCACAATGGCAGGATGCGGAAGAGATCATATGGAAAGTCAGGAATCCAGAGACAGGTTCAAGGGTCAGGCTTGCTCTTTTAAAACAACTATCACTTGAAAACAACTAAAATCAGAGCTCAATATCAATCCTTTCTGAGGGCAGTGTCCGCAGCCCCTGGATTTCTTTGCACGAGGCCCATTCCTTAAAGATCCCATTGTCTGTTAATATCTCTATACTGAGGACCAAGCATCCAAAACATGAACCTTTGGGAGGACACATGGAGACCATAATATCAGATGGTGGTAAATCCTACAAAAAAGAAAATAAAACACATTGATGTGCTTGAAAGTGCTTGGTGAACTCTACATTGAGTGACATGGAAGGCTTTTCTGAATAAACAACATTTTAATGTGAAATTTGGAAGGATTGCAGCTCTCACTGCCCATCTCTAGGACCCACGCAGGAAAGCTGAATTTTATTTCAAGCCTAGAGGAAGCCACTGGAAGATGTTAAGCAGGGTAGTGAGGGGGTAGAGTTTGTGTTTTATGGGGATTACTCTAGCTGCTGGATGATGGATGTTAGGAAGCAAGAATGAAAGCAAGAAGACAAACATAGTAGTTTGCAAAGCCTGCAGTACCAATATATGATAGACTGGGTAGATGAACAGTGGAAATTTATAGTTTCACAATCCTGGTGGCTGGAATTCTTAGATCAAAGTGTAGGCAGGCTTGGTTTCTCCTGAGGCCTCTCTCCTTTGCTTGCAGATGCCTGCATCCTCACATGGTCTCCCCTCTCTTTCTGTTTTAAAAGACGCAAGCTAGATTGGACTAGTCATTTTAACCTAATCACATCTTTGAGGATCCTACCTCTAAACACAGTCACGGGTCTGAGATACAGGGGTCAGCACCTCAGCACAGGAACATCGGGGAGGACAAATTCAGCTCACATTAGGAACCACTAGAAGTCTACTTCAAAATCTGAAGATTAGAAGACAGAGCTTCAAATAGGAAGCTGTGAAAAGAAAACTAGACATATTTGGAATGCATTTTGGACTTAACAGAACTTGATGATTGCATGTGAGTTGTGAAGGGGTATTAGTCAGTTTTGTGTTACTACCATAAAATACTTGGGCCAGACTGCTTATAATGAGAAAGGGTTTATTTAGGTAGCAGCTCTGGAAGTTTCAGTCCAAGATTGGGGGTTCCTTTTGTTTTGGGCCTCTGAATGGCAATGGCAGGAAGTGTTTGTTGGAGTAACCCATTTATAGCATGAACTGGGAATGGGCAGGGTCCCACAGTTGCCTTTGAGTACACATCCCTAACAACTCAGAGACCTCTCCTAGTCCCCTCCTCATAACGGTTCATCCCTTCCCAGTTCTGTCATTCCAGGACCAAACCCTTACATATGGACCTTTGGGGGACACTGCTGCTATTCAAACCACAGCAGAGAGCCAAGAGAGGCATTAAGCATGATGCTGGTTCTGTGGCTCAAGTTGATAGAGCCATGTATCAGCCCATGGGCCACTGTACCTTTGTGCAGGGTATTTCCCTGTGGGAAATTCCCATTCACATGTACCCTACCTCGCACCAAACCCTCTCATCCACCCCACTCCTCCTTCTCTTCCTAGCTAACTTCTAGTCTTTCATTAAGACTTCAGCTCAAAAGCTGCCTCCTCCAAAAAGTCTGTGACCCCATCCGCCTGCCACATGCTGGAGGAACGTCACTCTGCCACATCTTAACATCTCCTACAGATGTGCATGTGTTCTTCAAGCTGTTTTTCTGTTGCTGGTTTGCTTGTGGTCTCCTCCACCAGACCATGAGGATGGCAAGCGCTGTGGTTTATTCAGCCCCACACTCCGGGGTGAGAGCATGCCTCCCTGCGGGCTGCAGCAGATGGTGGCTGAAATGAAATGAAGCTACTTGCTGAGGTTTTGGTAGTCACCATCAGCCCCCTGGTGCCGCTTGGCAATGACGAGTTCCGGCGGTTAGAAACTTTTCCATTTACATATTTCCAGGGCTAACTGTGGCCATGCCTTTTCAGGGCCTGGTGACGTCAGTGGAAGGATGTGTTTATCTAAGACAGCAACATCTGGGGATTGGAATGAGGAGGACAGATTGTGATGATCGCCACATTTCAGATCCTGGATACTTTAAAAATGTTTCCAGTTCTTATGTTGCCTATACTGATGCAGCAAGATTTAAAAAAAAAAAAGTCTCCACTTTCTTGGGATTTTGCAAGTATATCACTTTTGTTTGTTTTCACAATTACCTTCAGTACAGCATGTGACATCAGAAGGGCTCATATGACTCCTTTGCAAATGACGCCCCTCTTAATTTCCTTGGAATTCTTGTTTACTGTGATGCTAACTGCCTGCAGCATAATGCAGACAGCACAGACCCGGGAGATGGAGCCTTGCCCTGTGTCTGCACAGACTTACACGGGGATTGAGGGTGTGTGTGCCACGTGCAGGCCACCACGATTGGGGCCGAGCTGGCAGGATCCTGAGGGAGACTTCTTGCTAAACAATCTGCTCCCCATGACCAGAGGGACCACCAGCAATTACAAAAATTGAGGATATAATTACTCTACATATAATGTACTACATGTCATATATATGTTGTTTGCACATATATCAGAAATACATAAAAGCTACACATAAGAGATGTGATCAAAAATACAGTTAATGTTTACATTTTTGAAAAACATATTACAGTAACAGACACATTGTCATTAATCTGCCTCCAAATACTTGCACTTCCTTCAAACAAAATTATCCCATCATTCTTGCCACTTTAGGAAGCAGTTCTGGAAATCTTTCACCAGGGTCCTGGCTTCCTTGACGTCCGGAATTGTTTCAAAGCGTTCCCTTTCATGGTCATTTTGACTTTGAGGAAGAGGCAGAAGTCTGGTGCTAGCTGGATGATGACACATGACCTTGACAGAAATTGCCGTAAATGTTTTGGAAAAAATATGTACATATATACATAGCTTGTAGATAGATGGATGATAAGTAGGTAGACAGACAGACAGACAGATAGCACTTGGTTGTGTGGGGTAAAGCTTCCAATGTCCAATTTCTAATTTTATTTTATTTTATTTGTTTATTTTTTTTGTGACACCAGGGATTGAACTCATGACCTCGTGCTTGCCAGGCAGGCGCTTAAGCCACTGAGCTAGATCCCCGGCAACTCACCCATTTTAAAATTAGAAATTGAAGGGCCAGGAGGGGTAGTGAGATGCATTAGCTGAGATGGGACCAGGCAGGGAAACTAAGTCACAAAGAGTAGGTTCTACTGCACCTTTGCACTTTGCCCAGGTAGAGCTTTGAATTTAAAGCTTTGTTTTAAAACAGAGCTGTTTTCCACCACAGATGCACAAAATCATCTTTTTCCTTTCTGAGGTGCCTTGCGCTCTGTCACAATCTCATTTTCCAAGGGCCACAGATTTGCCAGCTTGGGGCGCAGTGCTGAGTAGACGTCCCCGAGCTGTGCTCTGGCTTCCTTGTCACTGCAAATGAACCGGAAAATTCTCTGAAACGATGAGGCCTTGAAGACAGAGGCTTGATTTCTTTTGTGCACATGTGTGTTATGCATAAGAAATCATTATCTCACCTTAGGCTGGGGTCATTTTCTCCCCTCTTTACTACACAGCTATAAATTTAATTATTTGGTCACTGCTGCTTTAATTAAAATCTCATTTATCTTTAGAGGTTTCATTTTTAAATTTCTAGAGATTAGGATTATCCACAGCATGTCAGCTCTTTTTATGTCCATATACTATGTGGTTCCTGTAATAATATAAAAGTGACTTACCAAGATACTAGAAGCTAATCATATTCTGCATTTCTCTCCTAATAATCCCAGATTACATTAATCATAAATGTCAGCAGTGTCTCTAGATGACTTCTTGACTTTTGACAAAAAGCCTTCATTCTGGGCCTTTAAATTCCAAGGTCAAGGAGAATGTAACATTCAGAATAATTATTAGCATTATTTTACCTTGACATTTCATCCCTGCTTCCGGTTTAACATTCTACCCAGGCAATGAAGACGAATGTCATCTTTCGATTCACTGGAGGGAATTGCCCCAATTAAACCTGACTTAAAGGCTATTGGAAACGCTGTATTAATTTGCTGTTCTTCTTTAAAATAGACAATATTTCATGAAGGAGAAGAATTTTCATTAAAAGCATTAAGGATTTGCCATGACATGAACAAGCAATTTTTGAACTGATTCTTTTTCTCCCCAGGCTAGAATAATAATCACCATGAGCCTCAGCTGGACAAGGGTCTCCTTGTTGGCAGGCATTCCATAGGGATGGGTCTCCTTCTTGTCCTTGAAGTGCAAAGGTCATCATTAGAGTTTTGTCACATCAAAAACAATTAGAAGTGTCTTTCAGAAATCCTGGTCTTTCCAGGGAGCAGGCTTCCTGCCAGTTCAACCTCTTGATTACAGAGTGTTCCCTCTGCAACATGTACCCCCACCAAAAAAGTTAGACTATTTATTGGAGCATGATCTAGAAAAGTCTCTAATCCTACATTTTCTATTTAAGATAGGGATGAAGAGCTGCTTTTTAAAACAGACATACCACAAAGAGGAAGAACTTACCATACTTATTTAGTGGTATTTTTAATACCTGAAATAGGTGGACACTCAACAAACTTTCAAAGCAAATGAAAGAATATCATAAAACACAAGGGCCAACATTGTGACCTCTGGAGTCAGTTTTGCCATCTACTGACTTTGTGTTACCAGCAAGTTCTGTGACCTTGCTAAACCTCAGTTTTCCCATGTGTATAATGGTGATAATAGTACAAATGTCACTGTGTTGTTGCAAGTATTAAAGGAGATGATGAATGGAAGAAAAGTGGGTTAGTTCCCTGTTTGGCCAAGGTTATGCCCTTCCAGATAGGTAGCGATAGATCAGGGCACTTTCCTCCCTCACCCTTTACTATCTTCTCTGGGTGGTTTCCCTGGGCTGCAGAGAAAGCTATGAATATCCAGGTCCCAGTTGGTTTGGGGACTCTGTGAACTGTAATCATTCATTTTCCAAGCATCGGGAGTGAAGTTGCAGAAATTCAACCTCTTCCCTAGAATTCTAAGCCAAAACTCCTAGTATCCAGTTCTGCCTGACCAAACAGAGCTCCTATTCCAGTAACTCATCTTGGTTTTCACCCTGTAGCAATATGTCCTTGGATACCGTGTTTATCTGGACTGCACATCTGGCTCCTGGGTCTCACCTACACCTATGCCACAGCCTCGGCCTCCTGGTGGCCTTGCTAATAATGTCTCCTCAACTCGTGACGTCACAGGCCTCTCTGTGAATTGGCATCTCTGTGAAAAGGCCTCATCTTTCAATTGCCATTGGGTGCTGGCCTGGCCTTGGGTATGTCTACTCCCATACAGCGTGGCCTATCTCCTGGTTCAGCACTTACCACTGTCCTTTCTTATTGAGGGTCTCCGGGTACTCTTGATGTTTTTAATTGAACAAAATTAATATTACAATATCCTGTCTCTGGGAATTGTGAATGTCTAGTGTTCATTACAGGATGGAACATCTCTTTGCTAATGCTACTTTCTCAGACAAAATAAACACAGTACTCTAAAATATTTTCGACACACAGAAAAGAAGCAGAAAATAAAATGATACCCACCATGGACTGTGTTTTAAATGTATTTCCTTAAAATTCCATGTCTTGGAAACTTAACCATCAAATTAATGGTATGTGGAGGGAGGGGCCTCCAGAAGTCATTAGGAGTAGGTGAGGTCAGGGGGGTGGAACCTCGTAATGGCATTAGTGGCTTTATGAGAAGAGGAGGGATGGGAGCTAGCATTTGCTCTGTCTTGTCACATGATACCCTTTGCTTGTTTTGACATAGGACAAGGCCCTTAGCAGAGGCTGAAACCATACTTTTCTGAATTACCTGATCATAGGGAGTCTGTTACAACAACAGAAAATGAACTAAGATAGACTCTTAAATGTGAACATTTAGCTATAGTTTTTCATATTTTAAAATAACTGGATGTTAAAAATACAGTCAAATCTCCTTTCCAGATTTCCTCAGTGGTCTAGCACTTTGTGTTCATTCCTTAGCCCAGTTTCTGCACCACACAGGGAGTCTTGCTCCAAAACCCACACCTGTACATCCTCATTTCTCACTGTGACCTTTTCCCCTTCCCGGCTATGGCCACTGATATGTGAGCCAATTTCTTGCTGCTTCTCTGGGACTATGTGCAAGGATTTTTGTTGGTCCCTGTTACAGACTACACTGTGTCATCCCTGAAATTTACATGCTGAAGTCCTAATTCCCTCAGAATAAGTGCCTCAGAATAAGGCTGCATTTGGAAATAGGACATAAAGATGGGCCCCAATCCAGTAGGACTGATGTCTTTCCATGAAGAGAAAGAGACACAAAGGGTGTTATTATGGCTTCTCTCTAGATGTCTCCCTAAAACCTCACATACTCATAGGTGGGGCATTTGGGAGGTGACTGGATCATGGGTGAGTGATACTGGGTTAGTCCACTCGTTAGTTTAGCATAGTTGTGGGTGATGGGTTTACTGAATGGGGAAGACCCACCCTGTTTGTGAGTGGCACCAACCAATAGGCTTGTAGCCTGGACAGAATATAAAGGGAAAGAAGGAAGGCAGGCTGGTTGCTTTCTGTCTGCCCTGCCACGGACTGTTTCTCCTCTGCGATGCCCCTCTGCCCTACGACCTTGCCTTAGAGCCAACTGACTATGGACTGAAACCTCTACGAACTGTGAACTGAAATAAACCTTTTTTGCTTTAACTTGTGGGTATTGGGTATTTTGTCCCAGCAAAGAAAAACAACTAAGACAGTGACATGTGTAAAAAGGAAAGGCCATAGGAGGATACAGGGAGAAGGTGGTGGAGCAGGAACCTCTGGATGAAGCAACCTTGTCCACACCTTGATCTTGGTCTTCCAGCCTCCAGAACTGGAAGACAGTCAATTTCAGTTGTTCAGACCACCAAGTTGTAGCATATTTTTCATGGTAGCTCTAGCAAATGGATATAACTTCTTTTAATGGCATAAAGTCCTTTGCTTGGGACTACACCCTTCCGTTACCCTCTATAGGCAACAACTCTTTATCTTATCCCCACAGGCACAAGAGACACATTGCTCTGTATGTTGAAACTCTGGAAAACCTGTGGAATCCAGGGCACTGCTTCACTGTCAGCTCTGTCTTTGTTCATTTCTGGCACTTAAGAGTTCCTTTATTTTTCCTTCAAGCTTAGCTCTTCCTCTGTGTTTTTGGATGTTATGTTTTATGTAGTATTTATGGGTGTCTTGTAACTAGAAGAATCCAGGCCATCTCAGGTTCACTTGCCATGTTGCTAGAAGTTCTGTGCCACATTCTTAAATCCATTTAGTATCTTCTTGCATCCAGTTTTGTCTTCATTCCTCCTGACAATTTTTGTAAGACAGCGTTACCACCTTCATGCTACAGATGGAAAATGAAATCTCTGAGAGGTTAAGTGATTTTCCTGGTGTCACATAGCTAATAAATAATGGAACTTGTCCTAGAACCCAGTACCAGCACTTTCTCTTCTCTGCCATAGGCACATACAATGGCAGCGCTTCTCTAAGGTGTAAAAGTAATATTCTAGCTCTCTAGGATATAGCTTTATAAAAACTGCCATAGAATATGCT
Source organism: Cuniculus paca (assembly GCA_004365215.1). Lineage (NCBI taxonomy): Eukaryota > Metazoa > Chordata > Mammalia > Rodentia > Cuniculidae > Cuniculus > Cuniculus paca. The sequence continues at coordinate 4,278 of RJWT010012954.1, read as the reverse complement.
TGAAATCTCTCCAAATTTTAAGAAACTGTGAAAGTTCTTCCAAATCAAGCTGTGAGATGCTGTCAGGAACATTTACATTTGACTATTTTTCTTCTGTGGCTCTAAAAGCAGCTTTTGAGAACCCACGAAAACTTTCTCTTCCACACCATCCATGCCGTGGAGCCTGAGACAGATTTTGTCTCCGTTTATAAAAATTTCTAAAATTTAGCAGACATTCTATATTTTTTCCTAGTAGATTCTAGTGCCAGCATCCATAGGATTTTCCTCATTAGGATATAATCCTGGAACCCTGTAATGTGCAATGTGTATTGTAGAATGAAGATGACGGAAATACAACTTATTCGTTTGGATATAGATCTGCTTGAAGATAAATTTTCTTTGTATCCCTACCAGCTTAGGTATAAGAATGGTCCTTTATGGAGAGAAACTTTCTCTTGTTCCTATAGCAACTGCCCATCACAAAGCTCTGAATTAACTCACCACTTTCTGTTCTGGAATCTATAATCAGCATTTTGAGTATTTTCTTTTTAATTGATACGTAGGAACTGTGTATATTTATCAAGTGTAGTGTGATAATTCAATGCATGGATACAATGTGCAGTATAAAGATCAAATCAGGGTAATTGGCATTTCTATCTCTTTATATATTTATCATTTATTAATGGAACTCTATTATTATTTATTTGGAACTTTTAAACTCCTTCACCCATAGCCAGGGTTGGGCAAATTGCACTCAACCTTTCCACCCAGGAACTCTAGAAGAAAGTTCTAGTTTTCCTGCAGACACGAGTCCTAAAAGTGCCCTGGGTGTATTCCATTACCATTCTTCTGCTGCTTTTCTTGTCTTAATCACATACATGTGCGTGCGCACGCACACACACACACACACACACACACACCCCTCTTGCCTACAACCTTAGTCATGGCTTTTCCTGACTGCAGCCCAGCTTTTGTACTGTATTGGATTTTAGTATATGCATTTTACCAGCAAAGGTTACCTTATCCTATGATTAGCTACTCTCCTGTCATTCTGTTCTGACTTCCTTACTGGTCTTTTTTATTCTACGCAAAGGAATTCTTACATTGGTGGCAAAATGCTCCCAAGTCAAAAGTTTTCTTTAAATAATGGCAAAGGCTAAATTCTTGAAAATATTTGTAATTTTTTTTTTTGATACTGGGGGTCGAACTCACAACCTTGTGTTTGCCAGATAGATGCTGGTACCACTGAGCTGTATCCTTGGCCCTAGTATTCGTAATTTTTAATTTTCATTAAATAATACACAAACTAGTTATAAAAAAACTTGCTAATGGATAATTGTCTTAGGGATACAAAGTTTCGACTTAAAAAGATGAAAAAGTTCTATAAATTGGCTTGTATATTAACATGAATGTAGACCACTATTGAACATTGTATTTAAAAATAGTTAAGACTGTATATTTTATGTTATGTGTATTTTACCTGAATTTAAAACACAAATAACTTGTTTTAAATTTCAAGTTTTTTTGTGAGCTGCCCAAATATTTTCTGGAACCAGATTACTCATATATAAATCACTAAGTCGTTCCATCGTGTCCATCTGATACTGCCATACAAAGCCTTCCATTGCCTCTCAATGTGTGTCTCAGATGTTCTTGTTCCTGAGACACAAAGTGTGACACACGATTTAAAGGAGGAGAGGTTTCTTTTGAGTCATGTTCTAGAAGTTTCGGTCCATAGTCACTCAGACTCAAACATAGAAACTGCATGGTGGGAGGGTATGGGTGGAGGAAACCTGCTCACATCATGGCAGCCAGGAAGCAGCTAGAAAAGGCAGGAGCTGGGGAGGGAGATGAACCCTTCATGGTCAAGGCCCAGTGACCCAGCTTTTCTCATCACACTCACCTCCTGGCAGCAAATTGGCTGTTGCACCCCTATGATCTGTCCAATCCTCTTCTAAAAGCCTCATTTATAACTACATGAAGCTCTTGGGGGACATCTAGATAGAAACCATAATAGTGCATCAATACTATTTTTGGATACAGAGGTAGAATTAAAGCAGAACAATTCTTTGTAGACTCACGCATGCGTGCTGGTATTTCTTCTTGGTTGACCTTTCTGTGCTCCCAAGTTACCCATCCAGGAAGGTACCTTGCTCAGAGCAGGGTGATTCTTTAGCGCTCCTGGGTCCCAGGGTTATCGTATCACAGAGGTACTCTCATCGCACTCTTGGGGACACGTTGGGATGCGCGTGATCGTGGAACAGAAAGTACACGTCTTTGGAGTAATGTCCTCCAGCTCTGTTTTCTTCTAATTTATTAAATGTGAAAAAACAAGGTTGAGGTCAAAATCCTTGTGATCTTGTCATCAGAGAAGGCATTTTTCAACAAAACCATGCCAGAAACAGCATGCTGAGAAGACGACGCGGGGATATTATCAAAGTAACTTTGAGATACACACTGTTCTAGGGAAAAAAAGACTCCTCACACCTGCCAAGTGCCCCCCAATTATTATCACTGGATTTGTTGTGTTGCTTACCAGCTACTCAGACAGGCAGATGGCCCTGGAGATGCCGGGAATGTGCTTAATTGTCTAACATGAGTTAAACCTTCTCAGGAGAGTCAGGTGATTATTTCAAACAGTAGGAATTTTTTTTAAAATGGTTGGAGGGATAAAAAAAATCTGAAACATAACAACACTTGGATGATTTTGAAGTGCATCTATTTTTGTTTTCTGTTTGAGACCAAAATGCTCCTGGCAAAGTCAGTCCCTGAAATGATAAATATCTTCAATCATGGAGCCCAAGAGGAGGCAGGGGTCCCACTGTACTGAGAATAAAGCAGGAAACAGGCGCCCAAATGAGAAGATTTGCCTGGAACTACATTGGTAGATGAAACCTTGGGCAAACAGAACTTTCTTCATATGGAAAAAAACCTGGCTATTTATCAAGGACGTCCCTCCCCATCATAATGTTTGGCTCCAACTGTCACTTTGCAAATGGACGTGAAGTTATTGAGGTTTCTGTATCTGCTAATTAAATGTTCTCAGAAATTTTGTAAAATCATCATCTGAATGGTCGCTCTGGAGAAATTCATTTTCTCAGATGAGCTGTGAAAGTTTGATTTTCTTCTCGCTTACAGGTGTTGGAGGGGAACTAGCAGGCGGAGCCCCTGCACTCGGGATGTATGTGTGCTTTTACATTGTTTTTTGCTTGATCTGATTTTCTTTACACCTATTTGATGAATCCTTGTTTTTCTCCTTCTGTGCATCTTCTTGGCTCACTTTGGAAAATTCTAGCACCTGGATGTCTTTGATTGGCTCCATCTGAACCCTGAAGCTACTTGGTTAAGCATTCAGCGTTCAGGGTACTGTTTTTAAATGAGTGTTGCTCAATTTATTCCGTACCTGAAGGTATTAGAAGCAGATGATAAGGGGGCATATAGTTTGCCAGGCACATTTCTTAGTGCTTTAAATAAACCAGCCTGCTTAGCCCTTCTGTGGGTGGCTGTACTGCAGTCTGCAGAGGCTAAACAGCCAGTGAGAGAGGAACTTGCGCGGGCCCCGCTGTACCCAGCACCACTGAGCTCACTACTGGTGCCCATTGAGCAATAGTCCTTCAACAAACAGATGAACAAAACAACTCTTTTCATGTCTGCACCCACCGATGCCCAGGGTTCAGCACTCTTATTGGGTGATTCCCAGACCCCACTGGGAAGTTGCCTGGCTCCCACACTTCCTGCAAGCTAGTCATCTGCCTTCAGGAGCAGAGCCAGCTGCACTTTTGCATTTTCAGTAGAAACAACTGAATGAGGTGTGTGTGCTGGGGCCGCAGCCCTACCAGGCAGCCGCCCTACCAGGCAGCCCTGCTGCTAGTGTCCGAGGCTGTCTGGGGTGAGCTGGCCACTTTTACCCCTGCCTGCTGTGTCCATCATGCGTGGTGCTTCCCCTGTGACAGGGATGATCCCTCGTGCCTCTGCAGCACCACAGCAGGGAGTCAAGAGTGGGTCACCACGGTCAGTTCAGAAGGTCCAGTGGAGAGCAGTGGACAGTATTCAGGAAATGATACTGAAGAATACAGCACCGTGGCATTTGAGTTAATGTCAGAAGCAGGGTGTCTCTCTGACCTCCTCCCATCCTTCTCCCCTGAAGAATTCTCTGTCTCCTGAAGTGGGTCAGAAGACCCTTTGAGAGAGGTGACTTCCCCACACCCAGAGGAAAAGGATGACCTTATCTCCGAGGACCAGCAAGAAAGAGGACAATGTGACGCATAGGCCTGGCCAGCTCCTCCCATCAGCTCCTGC
>RJWT010012953.1:0-22075 GCA_004365215.1 Cuniculus paca | reverse complement strand
GCAGTCCATACAGAGCTGCTGCCCTGGAAGTTTGCATGATATGACATATACAGCAACTTTGAGGGATTTGGGGTGGGCGACCACAATAAGCCCCTCCCCTCCCCTCCCCCCCCCTCCCTTTCTCTCCCTTCCCTTTCTCTCCCCTTCCCTTCTCTCCCCTTCTTTTCTCCCCTCTTCTCCTTTTCTCTTCTCCTCTCGTCCTTCTCTCCACTCTCCCCTGTCTTTCTGGAGAGGGAGTGTTGTATTCTGGAGAAATTTTCAGTATGTAGCTATAGGAAGAAGGGCAATGTTTCTAGGGAATAATGCTGAAGAAGGGAAAGAATAGACGATTTCATATTTTCTTGGTGTCTGTTCAGAATCCCCAATTCTCAGACACAGGAGGGAAATTGGAAGTAGGATATAAAAATGATGAATAGTAAGCACTGCAAAATCAGCTCTAAAATCTTTGTGCTTTGCTGAAAAATTTAAGGTGAGGCAAAGGTAAATTATCAGCATTCCTTGTATCTATTCTCTTGAGAAGTACCTCTCAAATGAATGCCATCAGTTTTTAAATCAAAGTAGTATAAGGGCTGCTTAAATAGTAGTTGCGTGTTTCACATGAACCCACATAAACACTTGCATGCACACACGAATTGGTAATGTGGTTCCATTTGTACAACTCAATGGAGGAGAAGCACCTGGCTGAACATTACCTTAGAAAAAGCAACACATAGCCGGGTGTGGTGGCTCACGCCTGTAATCCCAGCACTTGGGAGGCTGAGATAGGAGGATCATTGTGAGTTTGAGACCAGCCTGGGCTACAAAGTGAGCCAAGGCCAGCCTGAACAGCATAGCGAGACCCTGTTTCAAAAAGACAAGGGCCGGGGATCTAGCTCAGTGGCCTAAGTGTCTGCCTGGCAAGCATGAGGTCATGAGTTCAATCCTAGGTGCCGCAAAAAAAAAAAAAAAAAGAAAAAGAAAAAACAACACATAGAACATTTTAACAAAATCTTGTATAGCAACCAGTCTAGAGACAGGGTAGTTTTGAGGGAGACCTTTCTTGGCAGACACTGCACAAGAACAGCTTAAATCTTGTCTTAATAAGTCTCAAATTACTTAATATCTATATTGTGTGGCTTCCCTGATCCAGATAGAAGACAATATAGTCAGCTTCAGTGACTTCTCCAGCCAGGGGATTTAGAGTAAGTGTCAGTTTAGCAATCGGTTTCCAGGCCTAACAAAGTGAAATTTAACTTCTGAAATGTTATATCCATTCCTAAATTGAAAGCTGTTTCATGTATGGTGTTGGTTTCTTAATACCATTTTAAAGGTAATACATAACACTCATCATTGTAATACCAATATATTATTTAGCCCTCTTCTGATAATATACTTAAATACATTTATTTTCAGAAGAGTAAAATGGAACTGGAACCAGACTGTTTAAAAGGGTTTCCTTATGCCTCACAAATGGAAAGGAATACAAGTTCACTTTGAATGCATAATTTTCACTTCTCTTGTTTTCCCCCTGTATTACCCTAAGTGCTCATATGCCTATCTTGGATATAATTTCTGGGAATCTATTGTAATGTTCACATGGCATGAGATAAAGACAGGCATAAATAAGTTTGAACTCACAAGTTAGATTTTAAGTCATTCTCACCACTCTGCAGTCACACTTGTACTAAGACAACTGTTTAGAGCTGTTCTCTGTACTCTGAAGGTGGAAAGCTCACTGTTAGGATGCTGTATGCGCAGTGAATCATGGATATTATGATGGAGCAGTGCCCTGACCCCTCCCACTTCTCCTCATAGGTTCTCTGAGCCCTTAGTGGCAGCAACATCTCTGTATTTCTGGGATTTGGTACATGACACCTATCTGCAACTTTACCTCCTTCTCCCTAGCTGGGAATGCTTTCAGGAGAGAAACCAGGCAGCAACCTTCACACTGCCCTGCTCCTGCCTGAACAGGGTAGCCTCTGCTTATCTCTGTGAAAGGCTGTCACCTTCCACACCCCTCCTGATCATACTGGAGACTGTCAGTATTCATTCCTACTCTTTTTACTTCCCTGTAGTTGGCCAGACAAGAAGCCTAAGGTGGTCAGTTTTTGCTTTACTCACCCAATTCTCTTCTAATTTCTTACCTATTTGCACAGCACTCTTTGATGTTAGACCCAATGGAATATACTGCCAGTCTTTAGCAAGAAAGACCCTCTGATCCTCAACCCCCTGAGTTTCTTATACTAACCAAAGCCTAGTTCTTCCCTGATATTCTTTGTATAGTGCTCTCAGGCAGTATCTGCTTCTTTTATTTATTTTAAAGATAGTAAAACCCAAAAAAATAAAAAAGAATAAAGTCAATCAAAACAAGGCATTGAAATTGGTACAGAACTTCGAAGAAGCAAGACAATAGGTAATCAACAGTGGTTACCATTGTATATCTTGTTATCATCACAATAGTTGTCCATTCCACCACACATAGCAAAGTCAAATCAAACAAAACAGAATAAAACCAATCAAAACAGAACATTGAACAAAGCAAAACAATAAATTGGAACCAAACAAACAGTGAAAACAATATTGGACTTCAAAAATAAGACAGAAGGATATCCTCCATATTTGATATATTGCATACTGCTATCCTCCCAATAGATGCTCAGACCACCAGCCCCAGGCCTGCAAAGTCAACCAAATAATACAAGAATTCAATTGATTTTTGTACCTCAGTTACTATCAACTCAGCCTGTCCTCTGAACCAGCTGGTTGCCCACTGCCGTGGGGGGAAATTCTCATTTCTCAATTCTCAGTCTGTATGCCAATAGGCTGACAGGAAGTGCTATCTGGCTTCTCTTCCTGGGCCCCACATGGCTTGTGTGGCTTACCAGAAGGGCTAACTAGCTTCTTGGTGGGCTCCTCCCAGTTCCAGTATGGCTTCTGCCAGTTCATGGGAGGTGCTTTCTCCAGTATCTGTTTCTTATCCCAACTGTGGGAATGTGAGTTGTCCTCCTTGCCCTTCTTCCTACTCTCCATAGTCATGTCCAGACTAATTTACCTTCCTGCTTGCACCCCTTTTTGTCCTCCCAGGTCGTCCCAAGCGCACACTCACGGCTCCTGCTGTTTACCTGCGTTTCTTGCACGGTCAGCTACAGATCTCAAGGTCACTTTCTTTATCTCTTAGCTATTTTAATACCCTGGTGATGTTACATTTGAAAAAATTACACCTCTGAAAATTCATAACACCTTCAGATTCTTAGGAACAATCCATGTCTGGATGATCTGATCTGCCCTCCTTTACTCTTACCTAACCATTGATTCTCAGAGTTATAACTGCAGCATTGACATTACTAACAGCTGCAGCTACTCCTGGTCTCATTTCAATTATTTCTCTTCACAACTGGTGCTCCCTGGCTTTCTAATTCACTCTCTCCAGTGTTCTGTCTTCAATAGTTTCTCAACTCCGCAGGAAGTGAGTCTACTCTTTTTCTGTCACTCAACCTTCTTCAGCTCCTTTATCCTTATGGTTTTAATTCTATATTTCATCATTAAAATCATGACCTTGTATATATATCAAGTCATTTGTCTCTCTTTCCTTCCAACACATTTGTGCAGCAAAATCACAATTCTAGTTTAACCCAAGTTGCTACCTACTTCATGTGATTTCCAAGGAACTGAACATGACTGGAGAAAAAAGACATAATATATGAATTGGTCTCACCATTAACTGCAGGTGGGCTCTAGTGCTGCCCAGAAATTCTGTTTCCTTTTACTAGTCTCTCTATCATTCTCCCAGATGACTATTTTCTTCTTCTTCTTTATGCTAAAACCTCTAACATATCCCCCACCTGCTTTCAGGTAATGACCTGGCTTTCTTCAAATATATGTTTCAACCACTAAACTTAAAGCTATGTACAGTTATTCTCATTTTTTCTCTTTTTGTCCTCTGATTACACATGCATGTGGTAAAACCTTGTGCACATACACTGGAGCCCATCCATTCTCTCCTACCAAAGGGCATCAATGATGTACTGAATTGCATCTCCCTGAAACTTATATATTGAAGTCTTAACACCCAGAATGTCAGAATGTGACTATTTGGAACTTGGGTTTTAAAAAGGTAATAAGGCTAAATGAGGCCATTGGCAAGGCCCTAGTCCAATATGACTGGGATCTCTTGAGGAGATTGGGACACAAACATGCACAGAAGAAAGACTAAAGGAAAACACAGGAAGATGGCAAACATCTATGAGTCAAGTAGAGAGACCTCAAAAGAAACCAGATCTGAAGGTATTTTGATCTTGGACTTTAGACCTCTAAAACTATAAAGGGATCAGCTTTTGCTTAGCACCACATCTATAGCATTTAGTTACAGAAACTAATTCAGCATCTCTCTTCAAATTCATCTTTTTCTGACATCATCAAATTTTTCCTCACTACTAAACAATTCACATCAGCATACCAAGGGATTATACTGTGTTCCCTAATTAAAAATTACTCTACCTTGCTTTCATACTGCCTTCTAGCTTTTCTCTTCTTTCCATGGAAATGCCTCAAAAAAGTAATCACTATTCAGGGTCACCTCTCATTTTCTACTCAGAGCTCTCTACACCAACTCTAGTATAGCACCTCTGTACCTCCATGGCATTCCTTCTTATCCAAGCCATTGTCATCTCTCTTACAGTAATAACCTAACAGTTTGTTGTGTTTACATCTTGCCCTGATGATCAATTCTGTAATAATTCTGTAGTTATATTTAAAAACAAGTCAGTTCGTGTTCCCTATTCCACTCCTGAAGCCCTTACTCAGCATCCTATCTCATTAAAACTCCAAAACCTTTTCTGTGATATAAAAGAATGCTATGGCTCCTTGACACCTCTCTGACCTCCAAGATGTCTATGTTCCTTTTGTTTCCTCTGCTTTTACTGGATGGGCCTTTCTCTGTTACCGAACATGCTACAAGGCCTTTGCAGGTTTTGGCTGTGCTATTTTATGTCTTTTTCTCCATTTATTTCAGTTCAATCTTCGTCCTCTGTATCTAAAACTGCTCTTCCCCTTTTCCTTCTCCCTCCCTTTCTACTCTGTCTTTGTAGATCCCATTATCATTTGATTTCTTATGTACATATTTGTTGAAGAAATGAATAAGAGAAATACAGATGTTTGTGAGAATTTTGGTATATTTATTACAGATGATTTTATTTAAAATTTTTCTAGAGTCTGTCATTGAGATTATTTTTGCATGGAACCATGGTGCCCAATGCACTGGCCATCTTTAGTAAAAACATTATTTTGAAATACAAAGCAGATACAACTCCTTCTCTATGAGCCAAACTTTTACACACTACTGAATTGAATGACAAGGAATCTAAACCTAAGGCTTATGTTACAGAAATTAGACTAATGACATTCAGGAAACAACCATAAGTCTGTACATTTATTTGATCAATAGTGAAAAGGAAAATACCATGTAATGTTTCCTAGGCTTTGTCTTGGCATTTAAAGTTTTTCTATTGTACTTTTTAGCCTTTTCATGGGTTTTTAAAACGATGAATCTATGATGGTGGATAATGGTTTTTACATAGGTGTTTGCTTTTATTAGATTTGCCATGGAGCAATCTGGAAAGAGATGCAAAAATTGGAGGGAGGAGGAAGAAGTCGCACAGGTACATGTGAGCAAGGCCAGAACAACATAAGTGGAGTGGACATTATTTTTGTGGCTCTGGTGAAAATGCTCAGCATAGCGACTAGCAGGAATATTTTAAGTGAAGGGATTACAACAAAATGAAGGCATTTCTAAGTAAAGGAGCAGAACATCCACTGAGATATTGTGGTGTCATTTGCTAAGAGGTCCCTGCTTCTGAAAAGTATTGCTAATGGAAACAAAAATCAATGAAGATTTGTCAACTATTTTATTTTTAGAGAATAAATGTACATTCTATATGTATTTCATAAATGTTAACAATTAAAAATACAGAGTTAACTCCCATAAGGAATTAGTATCATACTCTTCTTGTTACTGTCTTTCTATTTAAAAAACAAAGTAAGAACTCTTCTAGTGGTCATTTACTTTACAAAGTCAAAAGCTTATTAGGGTTGTATCTTCTTTGTCACTAGCAGTTCATTATTATCACCACGGGGTTACTTTATTCCTAGGAATATGTTTAGAGGCTCTTTCCTCTTTGTTTGTGAAACCTGAGTAATTTGAAACATTTATTTTAGACATATTAATGCTCACCTTAGGTCACTTAATAAGTGTCATTTGATGTCCAGTAAGGCAGTTTCTTTATCATATTAACAATGATTCATTTATTTTGCAAAGATATGCAAATTGGAATACTTGAAGTTTTGAAATTCAAAACACATCATGTTTGTGTCGATCCTAAGTTTGGCAAAGTTTCTCTTCTGTCCCTTCTACTTTCTTCCCTTTCTCCACATTTGCAGCAGAAGCTTAAGAGTTATAAGCCTGCTTATTATAAAGCAGTATTTCTAAGGTATTTATTATTATAATTATTTGGAGGACTTTGAGAAGGGTATATTTTTAAGGAAGCTGAAAGATGGGTGCAATATTTTAGCCTTAAGACAGCCTTTCAGAAGACAGAGTAAAACATCTTCAATAGGTGGGGATCTGCAGGTGTTCTGAGAAGCGCATCTGCTCATTGCCCAGCCCTGGTACCTTTCACAGTGAGGGGAAAGGTGTTGGTTCTATAAAACAGCCTAGGCAAGAGAAATTGAAATTGATTAAAGTAAATTATTCCTAACTCTCAATTCTCTCCTTTGAAGACAGGAGTAAATTTGGTTTCCTACATCCAGGTGGTCCTCAGATGTCCTAAATTAAAACGCAGTGAGAAGGGGGCTTTCACAGCAACTCTACCCTGGCTAATTTGCCAGTTCTAAGTCCCTGCCCTGTATTTCCATGCAGCAGGCCCAGAGGAAACTGCCCAGCAAGCAGGCAACCATGAGATGTGGGTCTTTTCTTGGTGTTGGAAATGGGCCAAGACTATCAATGTTAATCACCCAATTCTTGTAAAAAGAACTGTGGGGACTTTAATAACCACAAATGGCTGAAGTCTTCATTTTCTCCTTCACCTGTGAGGTTCTAGCAATTGGCAATGGCAGTTTTAGACGAATACTTACACAATACTCAAAACTAGACGTAGAAAGTTAGAGCCTGCAATTCCTGATCTCAAACTTGAGACATGATGAAATATAGCCCTAGAGTAATGATTTTCCATCACCTTTGAGGTCAAATCTGAAAATCACACATTTCATGGTGCAAACACTTCTCCTTGAATAGTTTGCTTGCTTTACTTTGTCCTCTTTGCTCTTCCACACTCTGATGCTACCAAAGATTTGGAGACTATTTGGGCTACAACATACATAGTATATTAGCATCAATTATGAATAAGTCTGTGGGAGGAATCTTTTCACTTCCTGCTCACTTGAACAGTTGCCTAGGCCTTGTTCTTCTTAAACGACATATGATCATCTTGAGGATCAAGTGGCAAAGAGTTAATGATATACTTTGTAAGTCATAAAGTGTTATATCAGCCTAAACTATTACTACTATTTATCAGAAATTTTGGAGGCTATATTTTTATGAATATATCCACTTTCTTCAAATTTCCACTAAGTTAAATCCAGGAAGGCATTGGAAATCATAGGAATTACTGCAGCACTCAGCAAAACCAAGCAAAACTAACCATTTTCTCTACTCCAAGTAGAACATTTAAAGGATGGCTGTGTAATACTCTTGTATTGTTTAGTGAAGTGAAGGTAAAAATGTTATTTTTGTATTATAATAAAGATAAATTTTTTTTTGTTCATGAAGAAAAGGTGACTCCAACTTTCAAATTTATAAAGTGGTACAAATCCTTTAACAACAGAGGATCAAAGTCATAAAATATTTTCATTACAAACCAGACCTTCTTACTGCTTTACAGAGTTTTAAAAGACGTTCATCAGATCAGTTAATATTAAGGGCAGAAAGTTTTAAGATGTGTTTAGGTCTAATGCTACAGAGAGAAGGCAGAGACAAATGTTTGGAAACCTAAGTGAAGTAAAGAGGGAAGAACAGGTTTGAGGATTAAGCCACTGCCATCCATGCTTTTTTCGCCTGTTTATTTTAGGACAAGGCCTGGCTATTCTTGATTCTATGAGGGGATTTTATTTCATTTCATTTTCCAATCACAGGGGCTGCTTAACACTACTTAAGCCAATAACTCTGTAGATTTTACTCCATGGGCCCTACTTCTGGCAAAGTCCGTACATGCCACTGTTCTTTTAGGTCTTAGGTCATTTTAGTTATTTGAAAGGCCAAAGAGTTTGTAAATGTGTGGCAAATCCTTTGTTATTCAGGGATTGGTTGTCATTATAAAAGAGAGGGGAAAAAGACTTAAGTGTTTATTTGATCATGGAATATGGACAGGAAAATATGATGTAGATGGAGTTAGATCCTGGAAAAAATTAAAATGTTTTTCATGCTGTCTCTTTCTTTATGTTTGCATATTCTAAAGAAAGGGCCAAGGAGAATCTTGTTTCAAATAGTAAAGAGACATCTCTCTTCTATGCTCAAGAACTACCATTTCCTATTAAATTTGACTCTTGGAGGCTTGCTTAACTAATTAATCAAACAGACATTTTTGAGCAAGTACCATGTCATAGGTACTACACTCAGTGTTGGCCATATAGTGAAAAAAAAAAAACAGGCATGAGATAGGACACTAAAGAAATAACCACTTGCATGGGCACTGGGAAGCTCCAAAACAATCTCTAACATGATCAGCAAAAAGTTGAAAATAAGAAAACAGAATTTTTCCCTGATTTTCCTCACAGCAACAGCTGTAGCCCCTTGCAAAGCAATTAAGCCTGGGGCTAGCATTCCAATCCCATCTCATCTAGGCAGGATCACAACTTTGAAACAATTTTGACAGGAGACTCTTAATCGATAACATTCCTTTGTTTTGCCTTGGCATCTTAGATGGTGGCATTCCCGGGACTGATTAGCTCCAAGTTCCTTCCCTGTGAAGCCAAAGCCACCATGTAATTTCCATTAGACCTGAAAATGATACTGATTTAAAGCTTAGATGGAGCTCATAAGCCATCGTCTAATCATACTTAAGAATTAACTGGCCTGTGCTCTATGTTCTTCATTTCTTTAGCAGTAAAATGATTCTGAAAAATTTGTGTCACTCTTTGGGGACCATCAAATAATGATGACAGCCCAGTTTAGAATCAAGTACTTCACTGTTATAAATCTGATGCTGAATCATTGTGTGAATTTGAGTAAGCCCTTTAGCTTTTCTCCTCTTACTCCCATTCTGTTCTTTCAGTATGTTTGATGTGCCAGACTTTAGAACTGGACGAACTGGGTAAAGAACACCTATGCACTGGAGATGAGTGCAATCTGAAGAAATGAGCATGTAAAGCAAGTATACCTAGAACCCCACGGGGTAGGCCTGTGGCTGAGGAGTGCCTTGAAACAGAAACAGGCAGGAGGCAGACCCATTCCTTCAGGAAGACTACATAGGGGAATTTGACAATGCATCCCACAGGTACTTATCAATGAGCTAAATTTTGAGGAATGAAGAGGAATTCTCCGAGTGGAGAAAAGAGGGGTGGTAGCAAACCACTCCTACTTGTTCTGTCCTTGAAAAGGGACAATATTCTAGGATTTTCCTTGGAAATACTTTGAGAACATATACATAAAACTCAACAGACATTCAGTTCTGCCATGAATGCCAAAGCATGCCAACCTCAACAGAAAATTGATGCCACATTAGTCTTACAACTCTGATGGCTACTTCCACCAGCGCCAGGGAATGCTTGTTAATCTTTGTCCCTTGGCAGGCTCACAGCAGCTCCTACATCCTCTGCTGGTTTGGGCCGATGCTGAGACCGAAAGAACCTGTGGTGAGATAGCTCTCAGAGTTGTTGTAAAAGAGACCAGTGTAGTTCCTGAGAAGCAAGAGTGTTGCCTTCCAAGAAAGGAGGCTTGAATTTTCTTTTCCCACCCATTTTGGGGAGGGAGACTTTCTTATATAGCTTTCTAGGAGAAGTGAGCTCAAACTCAGCTAGTCACTTAGCTTTTCAGATTTGTCTCAGTAAAAGTTCCTTTACATCCTCATAATCTGTTAGCTACCATGACGCTGGTACCCCTGTGTGGGCAGAGTTGCCCTGATGAGGAAGAATACATAATGCAGGGACAGAATAATATGCAGATATCTATGAAGCCATCTAAATCTCACGGTTATAGAGACTGGGTGTCTAATAAGTGATCAATAGTGAAAAGGACAACTATCAGGTAATATCACCTAGGCTCTGTAATGGTGCCCAGTCATTATCCTAATCACTGGGCTTCCCATAAAAGACCTGCAAACAAACAAACAAAAAAAAATGGGAATACTGGCCATATCACTTATGCATGTGAAGTTCTCGTACTCTGTTGCTTCATCCATGATATGTTGAGAAGGGGAGGACTTTGGTTACATAATTCTTCCAAACCCTGCAAGAACCAGTAGCTTACAGGACTTGAACTTCACAAATTATAGAAGGGCATGGTATCATTATTTTTAAGGCTTTAAAATTAGGGGTGGCAATACTGGCTTCATATTGGTTGATATCTTAGGGACACTTGAGAATAATGATGCATGTACATTACAGGCTTTCCTAAGAGAGAGGAGTCATGGTTCAGAGTCCACAGACACTGGCTGAGTGCGGGTGGGGTCCTTGCATTAGGTTGTGGTGATGTTTCCTTTTGGGAGTCTGTTGTGAATGTTTGGATGTGATGGGTACATCAAGTCTCACTGCCTGTATAAGATTCACATTCTTTTATGTCGTTGTTTATAACACGTACTGGGAGAGCAACCTCTTTTTCTCTTGGCCATGACCCTCACGCATGCTGCCTGAGGATCCCTAGGCATACAGACTAGGTCAGTTTGGCTTGCTCAGTCATGGGACAGAAATTCTGTGTTTCCTTCCTTCCTCTTCCCTAGACTTCACCTATTTATTTAGTCAATAAATATCAAGTCCTGCATGTGTTCTAGATATTGTTCTGAGCAAGTGGTTCCTGCTTCCCTGGAACACACAGTAACATGGAGAAGAAAAAATCAATAGATGGCATCATTCCAGATTCCAATGTGAACCAAAAAAATAATGAGATGATGTGAGAGATAGTGATATGAGGAGTTGAACTACTGCATCTTCCGTGTTTTGGACGCTGAGACCTGGGACAGGGTCCTGAAATTTTCATTGTTAACTAGAACATCAGGGGATTCCAATGCAGCTGGTTCCTGGACCACCCTTTTAGCATTACTGTGCCAGAGAATGTTCTCAGTGTGGGATCTTCAAGGTCATGACCTTTTAGAGTGATGGGAAGGTAGTGGGTGTGTTCTAGGTCGAGGGTTAATTTCTTTGTGCAGATTACCACCTGAAGCTCCCTTTCCCGGTCGCCCTCACTCAGTTGCAGCAGCTGCCTTCTGTGCAGGAATAGGCCTTGCCACCTGTTGGCTCCAGCCTCAAACTCAGAGGATTAAAATGTTCTTATCTTGAATGACAGTAGAGGGAGGAGGGAAAGCCAAATTGCTTACATGGTTCTCCTTATCTCTTTTCTCTCAGGTCCTTTTCTGATCCTCCTTTCCTGGATCCGACTCCCACTCTCAATTCCACTGTGAGCAGCAGCTGCTGCCTCCCTGGTCAGAGGGGGCTTTCATGCCAGCTGTCTGACGTCACACATCAATCTTCTATTTTCCTGCAAATCTCTACTGATCAAATTTCACATTTCCAGGACTCTGGTCATAAAGCCCCTTTCTCTGGCATAATTAGTAATTAGAGGAAAAATGTTAGCTGACATTCACTCAATCCCCATCTGTCAAGTGAGGAAATTTCCATTCAAGCTAAGACCTGACCACTGTATCTAAGAGATGGAGTGCTCATAAAGCACTCTTCTGAATGAAGTGGTTCTAGTGGAAGGGGAGAGGGTGAAAGGGGGTGTATATTTTGAAGTGTCCACGGGGCTGTATCTGCATAGTTTATTAATAATGTAAAAATTCCCTTCTTCATATTCTGTGCCATTGCTTCTAACATTAAGTCAGCGGGAACATTATTAGAAGTTCTACTTCTTAAAGCCTACTTCCTATATAGTGTCTGCTACTGCCTCATGATTCCCTCATGAAAGGACTGGCTACATTTGTCAGTTGGTCAGTGGAGGGCTGGAAGGGTAAAAGTAGGAGGGAGGGCATGTCTTCTGTGAAAACTATATGATATGTGCTGATTTCCCTAAGTGGGGAAAATTAGACAAAGGCACTGTATATTCTTTAATTATTTTTGTCACATGCAAAAAGGAGCTCATGAAATATTTCTGAAACTCATGCTTTGCTGATTTTGCGCTTTATTTGTCCTTTAGCTAAACATGGGCCAACATCAATCTAGATACACTAAGCAGATGAAATAATATTTTCCAAACCTAGTGAGTTTCCAGAGTAAGACAATGATTTGTCATTCTTATCTCTAGATAAGAACATCAGGCTGTCTGGATTACTTTTGAGAGCTAAACTTAATGAGAACATAGAATTCTTTCTATGGTACAGAGGAAAGTCACCAAAAAAATCATTATTATTTGAAGAGTGCTTGAATATTCAGGGAGAGAGAGAGAGATATCAGTCTCAGAAATAGATTGTTAGTTGTTTTCAAATATTTAGAAAGTTTTCAGGGTTTGAAGAAGATTTACACTCTGTAACACCAAAGGTTAACTTGGAATAACAGTTATTGTTACAGTTGATACATTGTGTCAACTTGAGAAGTTTAGGAGTTTAACTGAGAGACTCAGCAGGGAACCAGGGTTCTTACTTTGTATACATACTCAGCCTGCCAAAGGAGGGCAAGGAGAATTTGTAAGTGACACACCCTGGTGGGGAGAGTAACCTGTGTACCATATAAGAGAGGAAAAGAGGCTTGCACTCCTCCCTTTTGCTCTGGCTGCTGCCTTGAAGTGTTGCCCAGGTTCCATGCCACCCTGCCATGGACCCAGCTGATTATGGACTGAAATCACCATGAACATTGAGTTAAATAAACATTTCCTTCCTTCATTTTGGGTGTTGGGTGTTTATCTCAGCAAACAGAAAAGTAACCAAGACAGAAATTTGGTACCAGGAGTGGGATTGTTGCTATGACTATACCTGACCATGTGGTTCAAAAACCTTTGGGAATGGCTGGTGGAAAGAGTTTGGGAAGGTTTGGAGATGTCACCTGAAAATGTAACATGGGACAGTTTAAGCTGTTCTGTATGGAGATTTTGGTCAGAGCTCAGAAGACCAGAAGGCTGATAGAAACCCTGCTATAAAGTCCAGGATTGGGAGATTTTCACTGGGGAGAAGGACTGCACTGGTTGTTGGACTCCAGATGATGTGTGTTATGGCTTGGCAGAAAGTTTGTCTGCATTTTGCTCATGTCTAGAGACTTTGCCTGATACTCAGATTAAGGACGATGGACTGATCAATCTGGCAAAAAAAATTTCAAAGCAGTCAAATGCTGAGGCAGTGGCATGGTTATTGTTGGGGGCTTTAGCCAGATTTATATCATGAATCAAGAGCAAAGAGCCCAGAAGGATGATTTAAAATGTTGTGAGTTTGGCCAGAAAACTATGGACTGTTAAGATAGAGCTGAGACCTCGATGGTTGAGAAGAAGCAGAGAAATAAAAAAGATGGCCTCGAGGCATCACAGGAAGCAGCAGGTCTCCATTCTTTGCAGCCTCCAAACTGCAAAAATGAAAGACTTTACTCAGAGGAGAAAGCCTCAGAGCACCATGTTCCAGAATGGTGCCAGAGGCCCCAAGAGGTTCCAGAATGGTGGCAGCATAGAGAATTTGTTCCTCACAATCAGGTTCAGAGTACCCAGTGATCCAGGCTCTCGACCCCTATAGCCAAGAAAGAGGAAAGCCTGGCTACTGCTACAGCTAATGGCAGACCTCAGCATCATCCACATGGTGCTGCTTTTAGGTGTATGGAGAATGCACAAGTTCTGTGGTTAAAAAGTCTTCCACCCCAATTTCAGAGGCCCTGGGAGGCCAGGTGGTGTGCCCCTGAGAGGGCAGTGTGTAAAGCTGTGAGTGTGAAGCCAAAGATACAGTGGAGACCCCAGAAGTTTGGAACAGCCAGGAACATGGATCATCTAAGGAAACCCGCAATGAGGAAGCAAAGCCAGCCCAAGAGAGAAGCAATGGGATCAGTAACCACTAGAAGTGCCATAGGGGTGGAACCACACAAGGCCTTTGGAGCTCACAATCTGCCACAGATTGCCTCAAATGGTGCACATGGAACTACAGGACTTACTATTTGCCCTGCTGCCTTTTGGACTCTTTTGTCCCAATCCTTTGTACCCTCCTGTTTGTAACTTTTGGAATGGTAATGTCTATCTTGTGCTATTGCATGTTGGAAGTGTTTAACTTTGTTTTCATTTGTACAGGGGCTTGCAGCTAAGGTTTGCCTTCCATCTTGGAGGAGACTTTGGACTTAAACTTTTCAGCAATGCTGAAACTGTTAGGACTTTAGTGACTTGCAGATGGACTAAATGCCTTTTACATAAAGGGATGTGCATGAGTCTTTGGGGGTCCAAGGACAAAATGTTATATTTCCAATGTGATAGAATGTTGTTAGACTTAATGCTGATTCTTAAGGATTGTTGAGCTATGTTATAATGTTCAAGTTGCAAAATGGTAAGAATAAGCACGTCTAGTATCTGGAAACCCACTTAAAGAAATGTGTCTGCTTGCCAAGTTGACAAGGGGTGGCTTGTTATGGTTGATACATTGTGTCAACTTGAGAAGTTTAGAAGTTTAACTGAGAGACTCAGCAGGGAACCAGGGTTCTTAGTTTGTAAACATCTTCAACCTGTGCAAAGGAGACAAGGAGATTTTGTGAGTGCTGTACCCACCCTGGCAGGGGTAGCCTCTGTACAATATAAGAGAGGAAAAGAGGCTTGCGCTCCCCCCTTTTGCTCTGGCTGCATGCCCAGTGCCTTGCCACCGTGCCTTAGAACCAGTTGATTATGGACTGAAATCTCCACAAACAGTGAGCTAAATAAACCTTTCTTCCTGCATTTTGAGTGTTGGGTGTTTGTCTCAACAAGGAGAGAAAAGTAACCAACATGGTTATGGAGTTTGGGATTTTAGCCTCACATATTTGGCCCTGGAGTCAAAAGTCTTAAAAGTGAATTCTGATTTAGCAGTTGTGTTATAGTGTACAAGTTTCTTTACCCCTCTGTACCTCAGTTTTCACATCTATAACACAAGGATAGTGATAGAACCAAAACGAGTTAATGGGTATGAAGTGCTGTAACAGTGACTGATACAGAGTAAACAAGAAGTGGCTTGCTCCCCTGGCTAGAAAGCTCAGCTTGTTTCAGAATATTTTCGATAAAATATGATTCCTTGCAGATGGTAGGCTCACAAAAGAGCAAAGGTTCTGAGCTCAAACTTAGAGAGATTCATGATACATAGGAAAGTCAGGAACCAAAACACAAAACAAAACAAAAGCAATAGTACTTTTTAGCAATATTACTGTTTAGCCAAATGTTTTCCATTTATTTCACCATGGAAATTATTATTTGTTAGAGAACGACATTGTAAAATACAGTGTTATAGAAAACACATTTAAGCAAAAGTTGAATGATAGAATCGGTCAGTTAGTTGTGCTGCTGGGAGGATGACTACATTTTGATTAACTGATTAAGTTTGATTTGTGGAAAGGGCTTCTACTCTGATACAGTGTTAAGTGTCTCAGGGTAGTGAGTGATGCTGCATTACACACCAACAGTGACCATGTGGAGACACCACATACCTCAATATATCACCTCCCAGATTTCTGCACTTTGGAACAGACAAAACTTTTAGAAATGAGCGATTGGGAGTAAACAGAAGATGTCACTAATTTCACATTCAGGCAAAAGCATTTGTGTGTGCCAGGCCTTGCAAGAAGTAAGGGGAGCATGAGGAAAACTGAGACATCATCACTCCCCTCAGTTGTGAGAATGGACTGACTGGTAATACAGTGTGACCATTGTCTCAGTGAGCAAAGGAAAAGGGATAAGGGAAGAGATTGGAGGGAGGTCTCTGCAGGTGCCTTCCTTTTAGACCTTTGCTGCAAGCTGGAGAGGTTCATAGTATAGGTGGAGACATGTACAAAAGAGTGGAGGAAGAGCTAGAGGGACCTGGAGAAAGAAGCCAAGATAAAAAATAGGATAAATTTATGATTGAAGACCAGAATGTATCCAAGGTGTTGTCACATTCATAGGTTATTGAGAAAGGTATAGATTATAATCAAGAAGCTGTAAAGTTTCACATTTGATTCTGTTGTTTATGAAGTCATATTAATAAGCTACACAATTTTTAGAAGTGTTTGAGTCATGGTTTCATTTGCAAAATGTGAGATGAGAGTGGAATAGGTTCTCGAGACCCCTTTTCTCTGATATGCTCCAATTGCAGAAGTTTATAACCCGGGTTCCATAGTGTTCTAAGTTCCTGTCATCATCTGCTGCTAGCCAGCACATTCAGTGAAAGTTTAAAATCTTCATCTCAACAACTTTTAATTTCCTAATAATTAGTAATGTGTTTTTATGATCCCTTTTCCATTTTTCTTTCTCACTCCTTATTTTCAAAGGGGAGATTTGAACTCAGCTTTGTAAGTATAGTTTCTCTTAGGGATGCTGAGATCACCCAACTTTTCCTTGGCATGATGATTCTTTCTCCAGCTAATTCTGTTGCCACAGAGCATTGCAAACTCATATGTTTCTGGTTGCTTGCTCCCAAATGCATTACTTTACATTTTTTTCCAAACTAAATCTCATTTCATTCTTTCCTACCCATCTTTCTATAATCTTTTAATATCATTCATGTGTTCACTCCCTGCACGCACTGTGGTCTGCTTTTTCTCACATGGCATCTTCTGCATGCTCCATTAGTACTTCTCTACATTCTTAAGGATTTTAGTCTTTTATTAAAAATGTGGCAATATAGTTAAAATAGTTAAACATCTTCATTTTAGAGATGAAGAAGTAGGTGCAGAGAAATTCAATGTACACTTAGCAGTGCTGGGCACAGTAGAAACCAGTGTTCAAAGTTACCACTTTCTAGAGTGGAAAGGGTACATGAAGAACTGGGATAACACAGAGATGGTGTAAGAAAGCCAAGGAAAGATGAACGAAAAATAAATACTGTTATAAATTTCATTGCTCAAATACAGCAGTACAATGATGGTGCTGATGAAATTTTCAAACCCTAAATTAAAGCATCTCATTTCCCTTTAATGAACATACATTTACCCTCTAAGATGGAGTTTATCCATTTCCAACAGTTTAAAAGAACATGTATTAATGAAGAATAATGTTTAAATCCCTTTTTTCCTTGCCAAACTTGGTGTAATAGTATTTAATTTTAGCCCGACTCTTGGAATTCTTCCTTCCTCATCAGTCTTCATGAAGATATCAAGTGGTTTCTTCTATACTACTTTTCATGCTCAAGATTATAGTTTTCTTCCTGTTAATGTTTGTGTACTCAGAATTTCCAAATAGCTGTTATAGTGATTTACAGTTCATATTACTTTGTAACATTTTTATGGCTTCCTAATTTACCATTCATTTGCCTAAATTGTGAAAGAATTTAGTTAATTATTTTCTGCTGCCTGGTCATTATTTACTGACTTATTAGAAGAGTGATTTTCCTCCAGTGTCTCCTGCCTCATGGCAATCAAAAACAAAACTTTTAATTCTTCTTACACTGTTACACTAGCATTAAGTCATTGTATTTTATCTCTGCCAAGTTTTCCTCCAAGTCTTAACTGAGGCTGGGTCTACATGACACCAAAACATCTAAATAAGAAAGGAAAATTCAGTTGAAACACTCAGATGTTTCTCCACCAAATCCAGATGTTTGGCAAGTGCAGACAGTATCTCTGGATAAGGAATGATTCTCCCTACAGTCAACATTTTCATCATAATGCTTTAATTAAAAACACAATTTTAAGTGTCTGACTGTGTGCAGCCTAAAGAATGGTAGATTCTGGTAGACTCAATCCCTATGTGAAAAGAATCTCTGACTCACTTGTTTGACTAACATTGAGGTGAAGATGCTTGTTTTGGGTGGGTGCTTCATTGTTACTAGGAAGAACTGTGGGTCAGGAAGTGGGCATGTATCCCACTATAAATAAGTCCAGATGCAAAACAAAAGAGGAGAGAATCAGGAACTCAAATCTTCAGCTGTAGAACTGTGGTAAATACTTCAGAATATTTGTGCTATCCAATTATTTTATTCTGTGCAATTTGCCTAACATGTCCCAAAATATAATTAAATGAAAAACACATATTTTGCATTTAACACACTAACTGTCATTCTAAAGATCTGAAACACTGAACACATGATACCTTTTACATTTTCTCAATATTCCAGTGAAGACAGTTTTAGGATCTTCTTTTATCAAATGACCAGAGCAAGATTTATACAGTTTGACACAAAATATATGAAACAGTTTCAGAGTAGACTTGAGTGTAACATTATATATATGAAGGAAATTCATTGAAGATTCTTTAAGGGAAGTCCCCTTCCATACTTAAGCCTGCTTTCTATCTGGCACATTTGTTAAGTAGTTATCCAGGAAGGCCAATCTCTAGAATAGCAATGGTGAACCTTTTAGAGCTTTCAATGATAACACACAGCCATCTGCAATATGCATACCATAGATCCATCTCCACTAATCTAGAAGCACAGAAGGACCACTACTTTGGTTGTTGTGCTGTTGCAATTTATCTGAGAATCTACCTCTTTATGGCTTTCATTTGATGGACCCTGACTTTTACCTTGGTCCGAAAGAACAAGACACATTTGTATAAAGTATTGATATTTGAAATAAACTGCCACATCCTTTACACCTTGTCACTTGCTTCTGAAATATCTTCCAAGACTTCTTTTCTTCAGTCATCTTTGTCTCTCTTATTAATTGAGAGGGCTTTCCCTATATAGTCCGTGATTTTTAAGGCACTAAATAAGTATAAAGGGGGCCATGCCTTCTCAGGGTTCTTTTCTCCTGAGCGCTGACTCTGCCCAGATTCTGGCAGCTGTCCATCATGGTGGGAGGGTTGGCGCTGGGCTGAATGGAGATGGCATCGAACCTGGTTTCTCTTTCATCTTCAAGTTCATCTTTACCTCAGATGCCCAGTTTTCTGATGACAAACAGGAACTTGAGTAATGTTTTCTTCCGACACAGTTAACTGCTCTTCACTGCAGCAGCCATTACCACCCACCTCTTCCTGGCAGGACTCCAGAGCAAAGTGAGGGTTCTGAAATTTTACAGAGTATTAAATATGTTAGGGACCCTGATAGGTACCCTGGACCACCTAATGATGGAAAGTCTGACCTGAAAGGCTATTAATCAGCAGCAGTGATTCCAGAGCTCAGGGTGGAGTTGAGGAACAAATTTATGTGTTCCTTTTTCTTCTGGGGGATTGCCTGTCTTCACACCTGAGCTATGCAGAGGCTCTCACACATCTGTAGTCTCTTTACAGGTTCTGGAAGCCATTCCTGAGGCCCTGGTGGTGACGCCTCTGGTAAGAACAACTGAATTTTCCTTCCACCTTTTAGCCTGCTTCCAGGCACAGTGTAGCATTACTTGGTCCAGAATTTAAACTTCTTTGAATTGTGGTTTGTACCACTAACACCTCAGGTTTATATAAAAGGATAAAATTTCTTCTTTGGATTGTGACTATAAAAGCCCTTAACGTAATTTTCCAGCTGAGCCAATTTCAAATTAAATGGCTTCATGTCAGGAGCATCAACATCTGGAGGAGACTCTAACAAATCCTGTGATAAATCAGCAGCTGCCGTGGGCTAAAGGTCACTCTAATTCCAGATTCTCTTCCTGGAAAACACTCAGCCAATAAATAAAATTACCCCACAGACTCTGTTAGTTCTACAAGGGCTTCAGCGGCAGACAGTGTGGAGGGGAGTTGGACAGACCTGCCTGGCAAAGGTGGCAAGCTCCATGTGTTTGAATGAATGGACAGAGTTCCAAACTGAAGGTAACTGGGCAGCCTCGGTTTTGGCCCATATGGCAGGATTTGGTCCATCATTGTGTCACTCACAAACAGATCCAGTAGGTAATAGATTATTGTTCCCTGCTCCATGGGGATATATTCCTATATACCTCATGGATTTCTGAAAACTAAAATAGTTCTGATCACTTTGAGTTAAAACATTGGGATACTTCAATAGTCATTCTGATAATCAAGACAGCTACCAAGTGACTGTCAGATCATGTTCTGGGGGACACGCTGGAAAAAAGGATGATTCATGTCCCACTTTTGACTGAGTGAAAGAAAATAAGATTTCATTACATTACCAAGATGAACATGCGATTCAATACTTAAGAATCATTTATTTCTGGAATTTCCTATCTAACATTTTTGGTCATTAACTGAGAATAAGCAACTGAAACTGTGAATAACAAAATCAGAGATAAGGGAGGACCCTTATCTGAAAAAGACTTGATAGGGAGATGGTGTAAAAGGGTGTCTACATTATAGCATATGTGAAGGGGATTCATGAAATCCTCCTTAAACATCTCTGCTAATTCCCAAGAGTATCTCTCTTGGCTCTTGCCACTTTGTTTTTCCCCTTTTAAGTTCTTTTCCCCAGGGCCAGGTTTCAGATCTTCAGTTCGTCTTTGACTTATGTTCTACGCTGAGGTTCCAGCATATCCCAGACCATCATGGTTTTTCTCCACTTGTTTCCTTGGGAACATCTCTGTTGTAACCCCTTGGTCTCTAATAAACAGTCGCATACCCACAACCCTCACTTAATAAGCAATGGGATCTTTTTGCAGGTCTACTTGTTTTAGATAGGAGGGATAGTAGTGTTGGTGAGGGTTGACACAACATTTCCTGAAGACACAAGTAAACTATTTAAGACTCTACTTAATACTTTGCATGCATACCAAAACAATAGCCTTTAGCATTACTATTAAATAATGTTGCAACAGATAGAAAGTTTGTATCTCCCCCAAATTAATCATTGAAACCTTAATCCCTCTAAGGATTAAAAGGTGAGGACTTCGGAGTGTTATCAGGTCTCGAGGCTGGATCTCCCACAGATGAGATTAATATCTTTGTAAAATAGACTTTAGACAGTTCCCTACCCACTACCATCACATGGAATTACAGTGAGCAGTGGGCTATCACCAGACACAGAATCTGGACGAGCCTCCAGAATTGTAAGAAATACATTTCCACTGTTTATAACATTTTGCTATAGTAACGTGAACTGATTAATACAAATGTTTTATTTTAAAACAGGGCAAACAAACCTCTGGTACTCATCCATCTGTTCTAAAATATTTGTTTCTGAATTAGAAGTTCATATTAATTGATTCTCTGTTGGTTTTCAGATTTCAGGTCACTGGGTACTCCTAAACTTTGACAAGAAAAAGAATAGTGAGGACTTCAAAAACGTTCCTGTGAGATTGTAATTCTAGCCCTAGGAATCTAGAAATAGGCAGTTTAACAAGCTCAGCAGGTGATTCAAAATCAAGAGATCTGAGGTCTACTGGTAAGAAATTCTGTCTCAGAACTTCTCTTTTAATTACCAATACAGCCCTTCCTCTCATCCCGCTGCCAGATCACATTTTTTGAAGCTTAATTATGATCCTTTCCATTTTCTAAGTTCCCTACCAAGCTCCCTTCTTGCTATGACCAAACTAATCCCTCCCATGTCTCACTTGAATTATCCCAGATCACTTCCTAGCTACCCTCCTTGCTGGGACCAGATTATGGTTAACCTGTCATGGTTAAACCTGTTAACTAGGTTGGCTTGGGAACCACCTCGGTGATCAGTAAAGCACACTTGTGGATGTGTTTGACTGGACCGTGGTGGCATGGCCTTGGATACTATATCTAGTCCCTGGCTCTTCCTCTGTGGTGCTGTTTCCCTGTTCTGCTGCCAGGCCACAATGTACTAGGCAGCTTTGCTCTTCCATGCCCTTTCGCTTTATTGTTCCTGCCTTGGAACTAACTGATCATGGACTGACACCTCAGAGATCATAAGCCACAGCAAACTTTTCCTCTTAG
>RJWT010012952.1:0-22075 GCA_004365215.1 Cuniculus paca | reverse complement strand
TCTATCACTACCTGTTTTTTTTTTTTCCCCTGTTGTTTCATTCTTACTATACATACAATTTAGAAATTGTTCTCTGGATTTGAATTTTCTTGATTTTATCTTCGACTTGCATGTTTCAACCAAAATAGTTCAGTTTTCAATTTGAGATTTATAGTCATGGTCTTCAAAAGTATGTAGAAGGAAGAACTATAGGCAGGATTTACAGTAATACAGTGAAAGAGAAGAGCCAGGGAAGTAGTCTTGGGCTGGACCTGAGAGGACTTGGGCCTAGGTTGTGTGGAAGCATTAGAAACAACTTTCCAGCAGTTAAATATTCAATATGTGGGGGATGGAGAATTAAGGGTGAGCCCCGGGTTTGGGTTGAGTGGCTGGGTAGATGGCAAGGTCATGCACTGAGGAGCAAACTGAACAAGGTGAGGAGGTACAAGACAGGAGTTGCATTTTGGATGGCTTTGTCTGAGGTGTCAATGAATCATCCGAAGAGACGGCCAGTGTGTAGTTAGGGACTGAGATCTGGAGCTCAGGACAGAGCTAGGCCCATGGGGAGCAGTTAAAGCCATCCTTACTGATTGTTTAAAAGAAGGAGGAGGAAGAGGAAGAGGAGACGGAAGGGATAGAAGGGAGGAAAGGAGGAGGAGGAAGAGAAAGAGGACAAGGAGGACAAGAAAGGCAGCTATGAAGTGGGCTGATAATTTGCTGAATGGTAAAATAAGGCAGTAGCTCACTCTCTCTGATCCTGGATACTGATGTCTTTGTGGCGGGGTAGAAGTAGGCAGAGTGGCAGCCCAGTGCTGTGTTACCATCCCAGCACCCTCAGCTGAATGCCAGGCATCAAGGACGGAGTCCCAGCCTCCTTCGGTTTTTCCTGGCTTTTGTTGAACTAAGGTCACCATGTTAATGTTATTTAAATCTAGGATTTTGAATTGAATGTTATTAAATGCCTCCTCAACCACATGATACTTGGGATGGGCCGTAGAGAAGAGGGGATTAGCAGATAGATTGCTATTGTGATTCTCACATTATCACCAGGTTTGCTGAGGACAATAATTATGTAGCTTACAATGTTTGGAAATATTGCCTAAATCTCCTCCCCACGTGTTGTTTGTGATGGAAAACAATTAAACAAAAGGTCCTTTTGGTTTGCGGAGGCCTGGGATTCAGATCGGCTTGATGAGTGGGCTTTCTCCCAGACCCAAGGCATTTGTTAGAAGTAAATTATATGTCATTTCAAATCCAAAAGGTCTGCCTCCCTATGTTTATTGGGATAAATTAAATCTTCTAAGGAGGGTAAACAGAAGGCCCCAATAATTATTTGCTTCTGCATAATTTAAGCTGAAAAGGAGGTAGCCAAGAGGAGGCTGGGGTAGTACCACCCCCTGCATTATGCCCACCACAGAGAAGGCACAATAGGGAAATTTAATTTGATACTGATCTACGTGAATCATATCAAGTCAGGATGTGCAGCCCCACTCTTCAAGACTATTTTCAAATGCTGCTCTGAGTTGTAAATTTTGACCAAAATCTTCTTGATTTGCTGAGAATTAACTTTTATCATTTTAAGGGGCTTGTTTGCTGAGGGAATTTGATTCTCTGATCAGTCTTCCTATCCTTTTGAGACCAGGCAGGATCTCCTTGTCTCACCTCAGCTCAGACTAAAACCTCCTTCATTAGATTTATAGGAATCCAGCAACTCATCCATCTACCCACCTATGCATCCACCTATCCCTGCATCCATCCATTCACCTACCCACATATTCATCCATCTATCTACTCCTCTATCCACCTACATATGCATTCATCTATCCATCCATCTACATTTACCTATCTATCCACCTATTTACTCACCATCGACACTTACTGAGTGCTGGCTCAGTGTCATTGATAAGACCAAGCTGAATTTATTGCTGAATATGGAAAGGCAGAATGCTACCTCTGCAGGGCTTCTGTGTCTCCAAGGGAAGACAATGTTAGATTTATTAAGAATTGAGTTTGGTTTAAGGTGTTTAAGTGTGTGAAGTATAAAAGGCTAGATTAGCATTAGATATATATCATGATTCAGCAGTGTGAGAAGGTTTCTAAGGAGGGATTTGAAATACCTTAGAATGTGAACGGTTGATGTGATTTTCGAGAAGTTCCACTAATGAACAACCAAGCTATTTGCTTGGGCAAGAAACTTCCAGAAAAACAAACTTGTGTTGATGAAGACAGTAGGGCACATTGTCCTGCTCATGTAGGCAGACACATGTAGTTTCTGTGTGCAGGCTGAGTGTGGGGGTGGACAGGTTCCGTTCTCACTTGCAAGGCACCTGGCCTACCACTGTTTCCCCAACAGAATCAGGCCAAAGTAGTCTCGACCCCACATGTCACAGTTTGCAGTGAGGGGAAGAGATCAGTATTAAAGACATCATGGCAGATGTGCATATATAGGAGAACATGACCCAGCAGGGCAGGTGACCTAATCAAGAAGTTCATGGAAGGCTCCTGGGACCAAGCGGCATGGACAGACATCTAAAGTTGACTAGTCATTAACTAGAGATGGCATAGAGTGGGCTGGAAGGGAACATGCCAAAGTGAGACCTAGGAGGAATTTCCGAGTCTGACATGCCAGTTCAGGTAGACAACTGTGATGGGATTTGGCCCCTCTGCCTTGTCTTTGTGTCTCTTCTGTGAAACCCTGCCAACTCCCAGTGGCAATCCCCAAGTGACACCTTGCTCAGCCATTTCATGCTTATGAGGTACAGGACAAGACTGAGCCTGCACTCTGCCATGTGCCAGACAGGAAGGAGCAGGGAGGAGGGGAGGGAAGTGGAGGGACAGAAGTGCCTGCCAGCATTGCCAGCATCTCTAGCACCTGATGTTGAGGACAGCTCCTTGCCTTGATGGCAGCCTGGCGCCTGCCCCAGAATGTCAACTGTGGTGTGAGGAGCCAGGCGGGTGTCCAGGCTCAGGTTTCACTGGCTGAGATGTGATAACATCTAGCTCTTGGGGTCCTAGGCCAGTGACCTTTTAGGCTCTCTGGTGCCTGGCAGTCTGCGGGGAAAGTTTCCTCACTTCTGAGCTGACAAGTATCCTTTGGTGATCTTCAGAGATGCAGAGTTAGCCCAGCTTCCTGCCCCGCCCCAGCCAACTGTCTCCGTCACACAAGAGTCCTACAGTGTCCTGCCCTAGGGCTCTGTCTAGCTCATCTTTGAAGGAAATTCCACCCAGAATCACCTGTCTGCGCCCCTCAGTCTGAGCAAGCCTGCAGGGACAGACCTGTAAAGTCCCAAATGTTGCCATTTTGGCTTCAATGGTCTAACAGAACATCTCTGGTTGGAGCAGATGGACATTTACCAGGATTCATTAGCAAATGCTGAATATAAAGCATGGTGCTGAGCCATGCACAGAGGGCTGTCAAGGCCGGCACTGATTCCATTTTCAGTTCTTGGTAATAGCTCTATTTAAATGATGCAGACAACTGACCCTGCAGTAGGTACATCTCCAAGGATGTGCTCAAGATGTGAGGACATTTCACCCCACCCCCAGGATCACCAGACTGAGGGCATTACAGTGGGGTTGGAATCACTTATGCCAGGCCCAGGTTGGATCCAGACCCTGTGTCTGACTATCGTATGGACCTGAGAAGGGCTACAGCCCTTCTCACTAAGAGAATGACAAGCTTATGCCATACTTAAACCGCTTGGCTGTCTCTCCACTTGCTGTGTCTGTGACACTGGCCCCTGCCTCCCTTTTAGTTGTCTTCTCATGATGGGGCCTGTCCACCCTTTCCTGATTCTCTTCTTTCCCTTTCATGCTTCCTGTGTTCCCTCAGAAACTATTCCCTCCACCTGGCCTTCAGGGATTCTTTGTCCTCAGTTGCTCGCCTGCTTCCCTGTCCTGTCTTACACCAGTGATTCTCAAAGTGCAGTATGGCCCCTAGGACAGCAGCTTCAGCATCACCTGGGGACTTGGCAGAGCTACCTATTTGGGGCTGTCCTGCACTATCATCGAGATCCTGATTAAACACTGGTTAGTTGGAACACTGGAGCCTATTACAGTCTCCCAGCCGTCCCATGCTCCAGACCTCTGCTCAACAGGCCCCTCAAAAGGCACAAGCTGCTGGGGGTCAAGACTTCCATGAGCCTCCTTAGGAAAGCTGCTTCCTGACAGGCAAGAGCTGTTGTTGGTGTGGCCACGGGATTAGCCATGGGTCAGAGCTGGGGTCACAGGACAAAGATCAAATGTCGGTACTTGGGGCCAGTGCCAAGCCCACAACACAAACGATGTTATTTTCCTAAGTGGCTCATCTTCTAGTCTGTACCTGAATTCAAGGGAGGGTAACTGTCCAGTGGCAGCCAGGTCACAGGGCTGGGGGGCTGGGGCTGGACTGCAAAAAAAAAAAAAGGTGGCCTGCGGTCTCCACTGCTCTAAGACCTGCTCTCACCTTTCCCAGAGAAGGTAGCACCCGTGCCACAGGAGTCCAGAGACCCCAGAGGGAAAGCCATGAGACAGCTCTGTGCTGTCACTGCTGAGGTCCATTCTGCACCAGGGACTGTGCTTTCTACCTTTGTTTTTGACTCCTGCACCACAAGAAGAGGCGCTATAAACATATTTTTAATTGAGGTGCTACTAACATATTTTTATGTTATCTTTATAACATAAAATTAGCGACATTTTTTCCACATTTTAAATCTCACTTATCTATTTTTGCTGCAAAAAGCTTTACTTTCAATTGGTCCAAGGCTTGGGAGAGGGCTCTGAGGGAGGTTCAAGCAGAAGGTCAGATAACCACGAGAGACATAGGAGACCACTCATAGGCCGCGAGGCTCCAGCAGCCACTGGTCACATCAGACCCTCAGCCGGCTGAACAGACAGTCGAGAAGCCCGGCCGAGGTGCTCACCAGCCTGAAGAACAGGGTCAGGTGACAGCTGATCATCCCCAGGAGCCTCTCCTCTTCCCCCAGGACATGGCTTTCCAGGACCCCACAAAGGTCCAGGGTGTGCAGACCCAGTCTTGTACTACTCAAGTCCTCCAGGGCCAGGACAGCTTCCACGGTGGCCAGGTTTGAGCCCCATTCCTGCTGGGGCAGCATCTTCATATTCCTGAGGAGGGCGCTGCCTCTGCTGCTGAGCTGGTTGTGCACCTTCAGGAGATGCTGGATGCCCTCGCTCTTAGCTTCCACTGACTCGAGGAAAAAGCAGCTGCCTGCATCAGGGAACGTAGCCTCCTCAAGACCCAAATAGGAGCTCAGGGACTGGTAGATGTGCTAGGCAGCAGACTGACCAGGTGGCCACCCGCAGCCTCCACCTCATGGGGGATGGGGAGAGGAATAATCCTGACCAACCTGGGAACTCATGGTTGGTCAGCGATTAACAGCAGGCAGCTAAAAAACTAGCGATTGGTCCTAGAAGCAGCGGATGGGCAAAAAAGAAGACAGCGATGTCGTGCCTCAGAGGAGTTGGTTGGAAGGTAGCTGGAAGCCGGAAGTGACACAGGGCATCTTCTGGGTCAGTGTCCCATCCGGGAACCTCCAGGCCCACTGCAGGCCCCAGTACCCATAAAAGGTTTGAACATCTCCTGTGCTACCACTTAGTTTCTTCAAAGTTCAGACAGTCTAACTTATGCCCCAAACAATAAATTAATCATTTTCTTTTAGAACTTTTTAGCTGACAGTTGCCCAGAGGTGGACTTTCTAGAGAGGCTAGGTAGTTGGGTGGTCCCTGCACCATCCCGAGGACTTTAACAGACTGAGGTAGTGGGTCCTTGGTGCGGAGTTTCGTAGAACCCGCACATGCCTGCGCAGTTGAGTTGGTTCTCATTGTGAGAGGAATCTTTCTGTGGACTTCCTCATAGAATTCATTTTGTCCCTCCCCCTGCCCCAGCTAAACCTCTCACATCTGTGCAATGACTGTAATGGACCTTCTGCAGGAATCTGAACCGTCTCTGTCACGTCCTATGTAAGTCATTTCTTTCATGCTTCCTTAACCTAAAGCAAAATCTTGTTTGTTGGTGGGTGGTAAGGGGAGAGGAAACAGGGCAGAGGAAACAAGAAGTTTCTTTCATTCTTCATTTCCACTTTTTTGTAGATCATCACTTCCTATATCTAGGAACATTTGTTCCATGGTTAGATTATATCTGCTGATTTTGATGTCAAAGGAAAATTACACTGGACAGAGTTAAACAGGCATGGAATACTTTATTCAGTACTACTACAGCACAACTCAAGACTACTGCAATAGGGGTGAGAGACTGAAATAGAGTCTCTTGAAATAAAGGCAGGAGAGTCTTAAACCCTGGGCCCTAGGCAAGCTAATGGAACAGTGCTGAAGGACATGAAGGACGAAGGGTGGTCACTGTGATTAGGCCGTCTGTGTTTGCGGATTGGCATTTATCAAAATTGGGTTCCTAGGGCTGGGAAGGAATGGGGCTGGAAGGTCCACATGGTCTGCCCAGATTGCTGCTTGCCCCCTCTGCAGGCAAAGCTCTGCTGAGTTCCAGCCTGTGCTCCTGTCATGGTAGGCCAGTGGTTTTGCCTCTGTCCTAGCAACTCGAAGTAGATGGGGGTGGAGGCTCTTCGCTTAAGCTAACAGTCAGCCTTCTGCTGTTCCCTACAAGAGCTCCCCTAGACTCAACTACCCACCAAGACAAAACAAAACAAACAACAAAAAACCCCTGCTGCTGTATTGAAACTGCCAACATCTCACCAAATTAGCCAGTTTAAAATGAACAGTTTAGCTAGACATAGTGTGGCATGCCTGTAATACCAGCTCCCCAGAAGGGTGAGTCAGGAGGATCAGGAGTCCGTGCTCAGTTCAGGCAACTTAACAAGGCCCTGTTCAAAAAAGAAAAAAAAATTTAAAAACTATTTTTAATGGAGATGTAGCTTACTGTGAGGGCTATTGGTTCAGTTCCTAATTTTTAAAAAATGATGGCATTTAATACATCACAATATTGTGCAACCACTCCTATCGAGTTCCAAAACAGACCCTGTACTCTTTAAGTGGTCCCCCCTTTCTTTACTGGCCCCTAGAAACCACCAATCTGTTGAGGCAAATGGAAGATTTCTTATTCTTTGACACTTTTATTGTATGACTCTTTGAGGCTAGTCTTTGCTTCAAATACCACTTTTCAAAGAAGACCTTACCATCATATTATTTCCTTACTCTTCTTCTAAAAACTGTTCTTATTGGAGTATAAACTGCATGCAATAAAATGTAACCAATTGTAAAACTACAATTATGAATTCCAGCACATGCATACAGCTGTATAACCACTTCCACATTCGAGATATAGAATACTTCTATACTTTTACACCTCCACCCCTTTTTATAGCCATCCTCCACCTATGCTCTGACTTCTTTTATTTAGCATAACAATTTGAAAATTACTCATGTTTATTCTAACAGTATTGTGTTTCTGTTTACCTGAGTAGTATTCCCTTATTTGAATATACCACAATTTGTTTAGTCATTCTTCAGTTGATCAACATTTCCCATTTTTGGCTATTATGAATAAAACTATTCTGAAATTGCTATACAAATTTTTGTTTGGACCCAAAAGCGGCACTGCTGGGTCATGTAGTGTGTTAGCTTTTTGTCATTGTGACCAAATACTAATTACAATTATTGTCACTGATCACAAAATTGTGACTAAATACAGTTTTAAAGGAAAAAAAGTTTGCTTTGGCTCACATTTCCGGAGGTTTTGGTCCATGATCACTTGACTCCCTTGCTTTTAGACCTGTTGTGAGTCAGAAACATGGTAGAAAGGCATGACAGACCAGAGCCTCTCTTCATGACAGGCAGAAAAACAGGGCAAGAGAAGACCAAAGAGGAATGGGCCAGGGACAAGATACAGTCTCCAGAGTCACACTCCTTTAATTCACACTCTTCATGTAAGTCCCAAATTCTCTTGCCACCATCCCCCAATGATGCCATCACCTTGCGATCTCATCAGTGCATTAATCCACTGAAGAAGTTAGAGACCTTATGATCCAGTCACTTCAAAAACTAATCAGTTGGCAACCAATCCTTCAACACAAACAGACTTTTGGGGAACATCAACTATAACTGGTAAGCATATTGCTATATTTCTACCCAGAGAGGTTGTTTCTAGCCTCAACCCCCAAATTACTAATATACTGTTATCTTGTTAGCTCTGATGACTTGCAAATATCACTTCCACATAAGAGTTAAAGATGACACTGATTGCCATAAGCTTCCACCTGAAGACTGAATTATCACCTACCAGGAGGACTCCAGATTAGCTGGATTTGGTTTGGGCACTATATTGACACTCCAAAAGACCTTGGGATCATTATAATCTCATTAAAATGACAAAAAACACGCCTGCTGTTGCCATGACAGATCAGACTATCTCAAATTATAGAAGAAAAGAGATGGCACCCTGATACCTGGAAACCTCCCTTCTCTATGAAAAGCTCTGATGACAGTATGCACCCCAAAGCCCCTCATCACTGAGCACCCTAGTAAAACCCAGAATCCGGATGCACTAGGGAAGAAAGTGCCTTTAGAGTTGGAACATCTTTTCTGTATTTCTTGGTCATTGAATAAAATTCCCTCCTGTCTGATCCTAGAACCATCTGATCACTTACAAATCGTACAGAGTAAGAAAAGAACCTACAGATTCAGTAATGAGGTAGCTTCCTATAGCTAGAATCCAATGGAACTGGCCTGTAGGTACTAAAAGTAAATCTAGAATCTGTTCTCCTGTGTTTTGCCTATGGCTTAAGCTTCCCCTGTCCCAACCAAGGATGATTCCTATTCCTCAGAGGATGGCCTCAGGTCTCCCAATGACACAAGCAGTTAGATTGGAACTAGGGACCAAGCTTATATTTAAGAAACTCTCATCTTGATATTCTGAGCTAATGATTCACAACATGTCAGTCCCTTGGTTTGCAATGGCTCTCTCCAGGACCCTTCCTCAAAGAGATTTTCCTCCCAGGTGTCTTTGGTGACCCTAATAGTGACAAATAGCCTTAATTTTTTTAATTTAATTTTTTTAAATAAAATAGTACTCTGTCTTGAGTCAGAATTTTTGAGGGCTCTAACTGCCTGGATGAAAAAGGCAGTTAAGCTCTTCCTGGTTAACAAGCTTCTGTCTCTCTGATGTTAGAATTTTAGTAAGCTGAGGGCTTGTGATGTCCCCGCCTTGTTTGGGATGGAAAAGGAAATAAGCTAGGAAAATATCCAGGCAAATATCTGTGTGTTTGGCTACAGAGCTATTCTCTTCCAAGCCTTTTCTAGTGGAGTCATTTGCATGCCCATCTGATAGCAGGGGCCCAGTCAGGCCTAGCAGATAACACCCATCTGGGACCTTTGAATGAAAAACAAACATTTGCTTCTTTTAGTTTCTGAAGTTCATTTGCATAAAAACTTGCAGGATTTCCAAGGCCATGAGGGTGGGGGTGGAGAGTGCGAGGTAGGGGACAGGAAGTTTGCATGATTCTGGAAAAGCAGAACTAAGTGGTTCAGGTTAACCCTTATTGCTTACTTATAATTTGCAAAGATACCAGTTCAGAAAAACTGGAACTGTGATCCTTGTTCTAGGCCATTTCTGATTTCCTGTTTGACCTCTTTGAACCTCAATTTGTTCTTCTATAAAATGAGTGAATAGGCCTGATCTTGAGGTTGTTCATTCTCTTAAGCCATTGGCATTTATTTAACATGTAATATGTGCCAGGTAATCCACAAAGGATATGATACAATATCCTGAATAGTTACCTGCTTTCAAAAATCTCTCAGTCCAGAGGGGAGTTGGACAGGCTAGTAGTTACTATGCAATGGTACTGCCCTGTGACAATGGTATTTAAGAAGAGAGATAAACAAAATACCCAACACCCAAAATTAAGAAAGGAAAGGTTTATTTAGCTCACAGTTTGTGGAGGTTTCAGTCCATACTCAGCTGGCTCTGAAGCAGGGTGGCATGGCACAGGGACAACACAAGACAGCAGGAGACAGTGAAAGCAGCAAGAGCAAAAGGGGCAGGGGGAGCAAGCCTCTTTTCCTCCCTTATATTGTAAGGCTACCCCCCAACCCCAACCCCAGGGCAGATGTAGCACTCACACCATCTGCCTGCCCTCCTTCTGCACAGAATGAGGGTGTTTACAAAGTGAGGACCCTGCCTCCCTGTTGAGTGACTTAAACTTTTAAACTTTTCAAGTTGACACAATGTATCAACCCTTACAGGGGGCAAGCATGTTGGAGAATGGGTGGAGCAGAGGAAAAGGAGGTTAGAAGGGTAATATGATCTTCCAGTTCTGGCCTTCACACCTGAGACCCTCCTGCTTGCCCTCCTTGGAGGCTCTCAGCTCCAGATGACCTGGACTGGGATCTGAGGGGATTGTTTCAAATGACGGCCAGCATTTCTTTGATATTGACAGACTCCCTTTGACAAGTTCAAGTAAAGAGTTCTAAATGACATCCCAGTCCAAGGGCTGCTTTTTCCCTGCTGACTCTCTGTCCTGGATTTCCTATTAGACCCTGCAGAACAGGAACATAGAGTGGTGTCTATGGGGCTGCATCTGCTTAGGCCCAGCTACTAGGCTTAAGATAGCAAAAGTGAAAATTTGATGTCATTATAAGAACCTAAGAAGAAAAAAATGGATGCAAGTCTGGAAGAACATATATAAGTTCATTAGGGTATATTTTTTTTCTGGGAAGAGTCAGTCTAAAATAAATGAAAGTAACTGGACATTGCCAGAGCTACAGCAGAAGTGCTCCCAGCCCTAAAGTAGCACTGCCAGCAGAAAGATCCCTGAGCAGGATCAGGAGACTCAGAATCATCCTGGCTTTGTGCTTCTCCTGGACTCGGTCTTCCCATTCATAAACTTGCCAGCTTGGGCCAGGCAGACTGCAGGTGTCTTTGTTGCATGACTCTGCTTGCTCATTAGTTTATCTGCCTGAGAAAAATCTGATTGAAAAAATTCAGGGAGTGAGCTGTACCCCAGCTAGTACCAGACAATGATAGGATCTGAGGAGGTCCCTGAAAGAAGAGACAGACTGGGATCTCAGGGTAGGTTGTAAGTTCACTGACTTCCATCACACACGCGCACAAATGTTCAAGATGGATCAGTGAGAGGCATGGATAAATTTATTAAGCAGGATTTCAAAAGCACACACAGAGAGGAGGGTGCGGGCCCTCAAGGAAGAGGCACCTTGTGATCTGGAGCAGGGTGTATTTATGTGGTCTTGAGATGTTGTCAAGATGGGTGATCTAGGATGCGAATTCCCACCATCTCTCCAGGTTGCCCCTCTGGCAGGCTGAGTTACAGTGCAAGCCATTTGCCTGTGTGGAAGCTGAGGCACGCTGCCTGTGTAATGATGCACTTTTTTGAGGATGAAGGTCTGTGGGAGAAAGCCCAATTTACAGGGAAAGCACAGGCCCAAGGCTTAGGAATTTTGTTTGTTTGTTTCCTGGAAGGGAAAATGGCTTTCATAACTTTCGTGCCTTGTAGCTGCAGCTTTTCTTAAAGGTACAATTTTAAGATTATGAGTTTCTTTGTCTCTTGTCTACCTATTCTTGTATTTTTTTTCTATCCTACTTCAGAGTGAACCAGTGTGAAAGGAAAGGATAATGATTTAAGGTGAGTAAGTTAGTTTTTGTTCTGAGGGGTCATATTGCATGGAGACCCTCAAAGGGAAGCCATTTTGGTGGGTCAGGCATTTTCCAGGGCAAGCATCTTCAGAGAGTATATGCATGTACCCTCTGAAAGAATTTGTGCTTACACAGATCCTTGTCATTACTGGTTTTATCAAACAAATCAGCCTTGGCAACTCCAAACCATAGGAGAACTCCCTCCTTTGGTCCCCTTTGCCTTTAAGAAATCTTACTGTGGCTCACCACACTCTTTAGGCACAATTAATTAAGTCAATGGCCCTCTCATAAATTTAAAAATACATCCTCCATGTCTTTAAATCTCTGAATCCCAGCTGGGGAACTGAGAGGCGTGAAATACACAGTCATCACGTCACAGCCATGGAGATGGGGTCTTGGAGTTGTAATTCTGTAATAAATGTTTCCCAGACACACACCCATAGTTTGCTTATGCCCTAGAGGTAACAGAAAGCCAAGGAGAGGGGGTGGTGTTTACTGGACTGTCTGGATAGGGACTGGTATGAACCAGAGGCTCAGACCAAAATGCAAGGCAAAGTCAGGACTTTCTAGCAAGTTCAGAATATATTTGTTTTTATCTGTGAGTTTGGAAAGAAATCCCAGAAATTCTAAGACTACTAGAAAGCTACACCCAGGGCTTGCATGTGTTATGCTGATTTCTCTGAGTGAGGAAAAGCTAAAAGTGACTACCAGGAACTACATGGCTTCTCTGAGCAGTCTAGACAGCCAGATCTGGCCATGCAAACAATTACTGAGGACTCAGTAAGTAACAGGTGCTGACTGATGTACAAGGGATGTGATAGCGCCCCTGCCCTGTGGTGACTGGCAACCTGGAAGGACTGTAGGCAAACACCCAAGCAAGCCATTATTGCCACAGGATAGGTTGGTGCTTTGATAAGCATCCCTGGGCACCTGCTCACTGGATGGCGGCCTCCAAGGAAGGTGGTTCAAACTGATGTTATTAGGAGTTTCCCAGGTGAGAGATAAGCGGGGCAGAGATAGAGGAAGGAATAGTGCTCCAGACAGAGAAATGGAGGTGGGGAGCTTGTTCGCAGGGTTTGGGGGACTGACAGTTGCTCAAGGTGAGCTAGGTTAAACGAGGATGGGTCAAAGGTCAAGTGCAGGAGCAAGCCAGCAGAGACCCAGGCCCAGCTGGGTTCCTGACAACCTGGAAGATGTCGCCTCTGTGAGCAGAAATGAGGGGCTGGCTGAGTGACCCAGGAAGCTGTGGCAGTGGACCTTGCAGAGAGCAAGTGCCCTTTGGTGAATTTTGGAAAAATTTTTTTCTAACTCAGTTTGAAACAATGCTAAGGATGAAGTTTTTCTGACCCCTTTGGTTTTACTCGATTCTATTTGTTTTTATTTCACTTACTTATTTACTTATGGGTTGATACTGTTCCCATTTCACTAAGAATTATGTTTCAAAAAGTACCCTTAACTGAATTCCTGACATCTCACCATAGCAAGTTGTTTGGTTTAGAAGGAATAAAGGAGGGTCCCAAGTCTTGAGTACTGATTCATCTGCTCCTCATCCTCTGATCTCCAGCACCATCAGGTACTTCCGGGAGGAAAGATGGAGGTAATAGGTGAAGATGTACAAGTCCCAAACTCTCTCAATACAAATCCATAGCACAGAGGCGCCAAGGAGGCAAAGGCACCTCACTCACTTCCATTGGATCCTGCAAAGAAAGGGAGGACAGTTTTCCCTCTTCATGGGTCTCAGCCAGGTTCCAACGGATCTCAGGACCACCCATTTGCACAAGACAAACCAGACTTGTGCCAGGGACAGCAGTCTGTCTACCAGCCAAGACATGCCCAGAGGGATTCTGGGTAAGTCTAGAAACAATCATCCTGCTGTCCGCTCTAAAGCTGCAGGTGAACCTGGGCACAGAGAAGCAAACACACATGCTGTGTTTGGTGTCAGGGGGATGAGCATACCCACACCAGCAGTGCCCAATGAAACCTGGTAAAAGCAGTTCACCATTTTTTTTTTAAAAATTGAACTCAGGACCCCTGAACTACGTTCCAGCCATTTTTAAAATTTTGAGACAAGGCATTCCTAAATTTTTCAGATTTGTCTCAAACTTTAGATCCTCAGCATCCTGAATATCTGGAATTATGGGCATGTGCTACAAAACCGTTACTTTAAAACTTATATTTAAGCAGTGGAATTTCAAGACTACTTTAAAACAATTAAATAAATATAATTGAGCTAGCAGTAGAAAAGTAGGAGGCCTCACTGGCGACCCTCCCCACCCCCCAGTTTCCTCATGGTGGTGCTGTGTCCTTTGCTCCCCACATCTATGTCATCCAGCTGGCTTGATGAGGTCTGCATGAGCACTGTATGAAAACCATGTCTGGAAAATAGTCTTGAATCTACATCTATTTTCAGCTTGTGCTCTGTTCTTAGCATTAAAATAAACCCTGGCACCTCATTGCACACTGTATGAAGCAGAAGTGCCTTTCATTTTTAAAACTGTCTCCTTCAAGCTCCAAAGCCTGCTTTCTAGTTTTTGCAGGAAGCCATGTGATTTCTTGGGGAAATTGCAAGTTCTAGAAGCTTGTGTTTAATCTCAGCTGGGCCGTTCTGGGCTGAGTAAAGGTTACTCCCCCTCTGAATGTCAATTCTTTTGTTGGTAAGTATCCACTGTTCAGGGATTCCTGATTATTCAACTAGACACTGTGTATGATGTTTTTTTTCTCCTATTTCCCAGCATTTTAAAGTCCATATGTGCTTGTTTATACTCTGTTTTGACTCTTGGATATCCTGTCCTGCTTTTGTAAACTGGATTTCACTAAAGGCAAGGAATGCTTTTATTTATTTGGTTTTGTAGTGATTTTATAAAGCTGGAGTTTATGGTAGCTTCCTTATTTTCTGCTTCTGAGAGCTAGTCTTGGTCTGATCATCCATTGAAGTAAGCAGTGGCTAGACTTGGATGTGGTGACTGCAGACCCTGTTCCCTTGGGGCTGCTACTGGTGGATAGTAGAGCCATCCATTCCTCAGGATTCACACCCCCCCCCATCCTGGGTTTCTACCCTGAGCTCCACCTTGTGACATCATCGTCATCCAGCCCCTATCTCTCCCTTTTCTGCAGTTTGCACCACTCCCATCTTAAGCTCCAACCAAAAGACTCAGGGTCCCAGGCTGGTGCTGGACCACTGATGCGGGCTTCCTGCCTCCTTTTGATTTGGTCTTTGGCAGCGCCCCAGGAACAGGAATCCTCGATGGCACCTGGCCCTTTCTAGTCACCGACAAGGGAAACTTGAGAATCCATTTTCAGAAATGGAACTAAATTGTCAGTGAATCTGTCCCCATCTGGAGAAGAGAGGAAGGTTTGGGGCAGCAACAAAGGCTCCTTTGATTTCCGTTAATTAACTACTTTGGACTCCAGGGGTCTGGAGTAGCTTTCGTTTGACACACAAAGAATCTGGGGCATGGATGATACCAACGCATGGGGTGTCTGCACTAGAAAGGGCTCCATGTATTTACCTGTAGGGCAATTCAATTAAAACTAAAGAAAGGGGTAAATCTATGAGATTAGCTCCAGGAACAATGCCACCAATTGTGGCCACCTGGAGCAATCCTGACTAAAGCAGATGTTAAACAAATATTTAGATGGCTCCAATCAACCCCACTATGAATCTCTTATTTTCCTTCTTCATTAACTCCAGGTATAGAAATTCTAAAATACTCATTGCTGGCCCACTTTGGTGATTGATTTAAATGACCATATATAGAGAATATGATTGGCAATCCATATGAAAGGGGGTAATATATTAATATGGTAACATTCTATGTTGCCCATTTGCTCCTTCCCCCTCTCTTATCCTCTAAAAATCTTTCCATTACTGGGACAATTTCTTGTGACAGACTCAGGAAAAAGAGGAGGGATAGATAAAGGGAGAAAGGTTGACAGACAAAATGTTGGGCCAGTATTGCTGAGAGAACCTTAAAAGGGAAATACCGGAGTCTGGTTTTCCAGGTGTTTACAAGAGAGGAGTAGATGGACACGTGAGAAAAAATGGTGCAAAGAGAAAGAATTAAGAACTGTCGCCCTGGGTGGTGGGTCTGCTCCATGAATAT
Source organism: Cuniculus paca (assembly GCA_004365215.1). NCBI lineage: Eukaryota > Metazoa > Chordata > Mammalia > Rodentia > Cuniculidae > Cuniculus > Cuniculus paca. The sequence continues at coordinate 6,376 of RJWT010012952.1, read as the reverse complement.
GTACGAGGTAATGTATGCAGAGAGGTTGTCATGTCATAGTGTTTCACTTGCCAAGCCAAGTTCATGTGACCATTATGCTCCTAAGACCGAGACACTTGGGGTGATGCATTTACTTACAAACACACTCAAATGTTTTTTGCTAGTGTATTATTTTCTTTCTAATGAAATAAGTATAAAACTTAGAATCTTTTTAAAATACTGAAATAGAAATACTCAAAAATAGGTAGAACTTAATAAAACATTGGAATTTGAATTGCGTTATAATTTCCTGTTCACCATTTCTCTTCTTCATACTTTTTGCTTCTCCAGCAGAGCTGGATGCTAGGGTTTGTGAGGAGGAGGACACAGCTATTTGGTCCATGCAGGAGCCCCAGGGCCATTGCTTGGTTCACAGGAGACCTTCCCTGTCTTATTTGTTGAAAAGGAGAAAGGAATAGAAGGAAAACCAGGCTCTCATGAACAGATGGCACTTCCATGACAATTCACTGCAGGAAAAAGCCACGTTGGTTCCAGGTGAGGCCGCTGCAAACACACTTTTAAGCAGCTCAGGTGTGGAATCTGCTCCTATGGCCTAGGTAGTTTGGGACTTTCCTTGGCAATGGCTCTTGACTCCGTCTTTACAAAGCAATTGGCTGCAATTGTTGTGATATTGGTTAAACTGAGGCAAGGGATAAAATTTGAATGATAGATGTGAAATCATTTCATTTGAAGTAATTTTTCCCCTATTGGGTGTCCAGATTGGCCTTGAACTCATGATCATCCTGCCTTGGCCTCCAAAGTGCTGGAATTACAGACCTAAGCCACCTTAGCCAGTTCCATTTGAACATTTTTAGCTTCACATTTTTCAAATGGCCATTTGGGTTTGTATAGACACAATGAAAGAATTACAACCTTTGGCCAACTTTACTGAACAAGGCAATAAAATACAGTTGAAGTATATAGTGCTTTTTGATTTGGGGGGAGGGAGTGAGTGTCATTATAGCATGAATTAGTCTATGTCATTGGCATGGCTCGAGTTACACACTTTACAGAGGCTGAGAATTCTGTGGCTGAGTCTGTGAGCTTTAGGGAGGAGAGAGAGTCACACATATGCTTAAGGATTCCCCAGGAAGGAATGCATGTTTGCTAGCTCCTCTGAGCCTCAAACTTCTCCCCAGAAGAATGGCATTACCTGTTCTACCTTCTTTATGTCACCATATGTGGACTATGTAGGTTAAAAAAAGACACTTTGCAGACTCCAGAGATCCATGCAAATCTTATCTAATGTCCTATTAGCTTAAAGCAACCCTAAGTGGAGGACTGGAATACAAAACACATATAGCATATGGTATGTGGCCATATGAAAAGATAAATCTTAATATTTGTTTTAAGGGTCAATAAGATACCATTTGTCAGCTACATAATCATTATTTACCTACAATTGCAGATTATTTTATGAGGATAATGACTCTTGGGTAATTGCTTTGTCATAGCATTATATCCACACACTTATAGCCAACCATGTGAATTATAGCTTTTTAATCTTACAATTACAGAGTACTGTGTGGCTACCAAAGAGGTTGAGATATAATTGCTAATTACCAAACAGTGCACTGGGACTTTATTTATTTCTTACCATGACAGTTTAACAGCAGGATGCAAAGTGAGTTGTGTCATTTGATCATGGTTTGCATATGTCCAAGGGGAGCAGATTGTTCAGAGTTGCATTGTTTCATCCAGGTGGAAGGATAATAAAATATTTCCTGACTTGAGATGCACTCATGTGAATTGGAAGGCTTCACTTCAACTCCCCTAAGGGATGGCATGAAATGACAGACAGAAGGGCCCTTCGTGTTTCCTCTTGAGTGGGTGCCTACTTCATTTAAGGGTCTCAGTGAGAGGTCAGGGTGGAGGTCACACCCTAATGAAGAGTGTTTGGATCAATACAGGAAAAGGATCATTAGCTTACATTCCAACCAATAAGTATTGATTCCAGAACCCTTGTTTAGAAGAGATGGGCAATGGAGTGGGCTCTTTGAGTTTAGATTGTGGTTCTACTACTTGTGCACTATGTGACCTGAGCCTGCCCACTTCTCCTGTCTGAGCTTAGGTTCTCCATTTGCAAGATGAAAATGATAATCATTGAACCTTCCTTGGGGGGTATTGTGAGTTGGATTAAGTGAGATGAGGTTTAGTGCTCAAGGCAGTGTCTAATACTTTACTATTGGTACCCACTGGGTATAGCTTCATGTGAGCACCTTCTTTCACTGACCCCTGATCTCAGTGTTTCATGAAACATCACCCATTTCACAGGAGTCTTTGCATGTCTGCTATGCAGCAGAGTTGTATTAATATGCTTTATTATTAAAATGATCCTGCCTCTCTCAGGGGCTAGAATATGACACCACAAATCCTTCTTACTCGTGTTACCGAATTCTTCCTATGGTGACAATCAGTCAGGGACTTCTCTGATATTCATCTGAAACTTTCAGAAATACTTTCTTTTTTTATGAAGATTAATGTGTAGGACTTAACTCACAGGATTTTTGAGTGAAGATTTGCAATGGCAAGCAGAAGCACCGAAGCAACACCCAGGATTTAGAGGCAGATTTATTTATGCCAACAGGTACTGATGATCGGGATCATTCCCAGAATATCAGGCCCTGGTCTCTGGTGGTCTAGTGTTATATGAGATAAGCAAGCAGGAAGTACTGAGATAGACTGGCTTATCAATTAGGGATTGGCTTACACAATCTTCATCATAGTGACCAGCTATGCATCACAGTGCCCAGCTATTTCTAAGAGACAGAAACAACTGGAACTGGAACAGGAACTATTACCTGGGCAACTAAGAAACTGAAGTATACTGGTGGGAGAGGCACATTTTCTGTTATATGTCCCTGCTCTTTTAATTCCCCTGGCAAACTTGAAGGCCTGTAATGCTTTCACTCTTTTGTTTTATCTGGTTTTATATTACTTTGTTTTGTTTGAGTTTATTGTCTGTAAATGTATGAACAACCATTTTAAAGAAGGCAAGAGACACTAGGGTAACCATTGTTAATCTCCTGTTGTTGTGTTTTGAAAACCTGTATTGCTTGCAGTGTTCTGTTCTGAAATGCTATATTGTATTTGACTCTATTCTGTTTTGTTTTGTTTTGTTCTATTCTCTTTAAAATAAAAGAAATTAAAAAAATATTTCCCTGGCAAATTTTTGCTGGGCATATTATGTGTGATCTTTTGAGACAAGGCCCAACTGGAAGCAGTCAGTGATCCTAGGATGGGCCCTAAATAAGCTTCCCATGATTATCTTATTGTAGAGATCTTCCTAAGTTGTTTTTAGGAAGAGACATAATTTAGGCCTGTCTGTTCTGTAATATTACTCTGGCAAGGGAGTGAGGGAGTTAATTGATCTAGGAGAGTGTCCAATGTGTCTTGGACACTTGTTAAATCTTGGTTACATGTTTGATTAATTGTTCTATTTTCTTGGGGCAACAGTCCATAGAGTTTAAGACAAAAAACACAGCTAGTAGGGATGGGGAAGCAAGGACTGGAGTAAGCAGAATCCAGATTAATTAATAAAAGCCACACCCAGCAGCAGGGCAGAGAAGCAAGGATTGGGATAAGCAACCTGAAAGACATAAAAATCAAGGGGAATAGGTATGGAGCAATCCTACAATGTCCTCAGGTTTTAGCTGTGCATGGACTGGTTAGCATCCAGAGTGATCAAAGCAGGGATTTGAATGCATTGTCTTTTTGAAGTGAGCCTTCGAGGAGCTGTCCAGGTATATTTACCAGCGGATTTAAGGCTGGATTTTTGAAATTTGTAGAGGTAGTCAATATGTACCTGGGTTATATGTGTGTGCAAGAATGTCTACAGATATAGCCTGTTTTTATTTTTAACTGTTTACAAGATGTTTCTGTAGGGTTATATTTATTTTTGTGTAACTTATTTATTTATTTTAAAATGGGGAGAGTCCACTATACTGTGTGAGGTCAGGGCCAGTGACACAGATGTTGAAACCTGAGCTGGCTGCAGGATTATGGGTGCCAGGGGCTTAAGCTTGCAGAACAAATGGTGGGAGCAGGTCCAGCTCTGATCTTCCTAAAGTTTTTCTGTCTGGGGTCAATGTTTCAGTCAGTTAGATCCCTGGAGAGGGCTTCGGTCTCTGGATTGCATTATTTTGCATCGTTGGTGGCAGGTTTCCAAACAGCAGCAAGAAACAGTTTGCTGTGCAGATTATCCCTGCAGGAGAGTTTTGGTCAAAAGAGTTTCATCCAAGGTGACCATGGCATGTTTAGCCTGTTGAACTTCATTCCTAACAGAGCTACTTCCATCTTAAACAGGGTGTAGTCAGCATCTGTCAGGGGGTTCATTTTTTATAACAGTTTATTCCAGTACAGCATGTAGCACCTAAACCATTAGGTCTTGGTCTAAGGTGAGCTTGTCAGCTTTCTTGATCAGAAGAGCAGTGGTTGTCAGAGCATAAAGGCAAAGGGAGGAGGCAGCCCTTAGTGACCAAATTCAAGTATTTGCACAGGTAAGTCACCAGGGCCTTCCAGTGGCTGACAGTCTGAGGAAGCATAATTGTTTTTGTGAGTTCAAGGATCTACATTTTATAGAAGCCAACAGCTTTAAGAAATTTGAAGAGTTTTATTTATTTATTTATTTTTTTGATAACCAGTTTCTGCTAGATATTATGGCAGAGCTTTTGTGCCTTTCCAGCAGGCATCTTGGGTGTCATTCATCAGAAGTTCAGTGAAAAGGAATCAATTTTTGAACCTTGAGGGGGTTGAGTCCAGGTCAGTTAACCTTAGAGTCCAGAACTGGGGTTTTCTTGAAGAGGGGCTGGCTGACAGGAGCCAACTCAAAGCAGAAGAAGGCACTCATTAGGCCCAGGCAGGTGTACCAGCAGGCTGTGAGTGACAGAAGACTGAGGCAGTGCATATGGAGGGCAATCACAGAGGCAGCCTGAAGATCTTGAACTGGCTTTACAGGCAGGGGCGGTGTATTTGGAGCCAAATCTGTTGTCACAGGCTCCCTGAAAATAGTAGAGAAGTTTTTAACCCCTTAAGGCAATTGAGTCCAAGTGAGCTGGCCTTTTATTTCAGGATTTTCTCAGTTGAAGGGGTTTATGGGAGCAACTCACAAGCAGAGGAAAGCATCTTTTAAATCTAGAACATTTCAAAAAGGGTATATGGGTCAAGAACCAGAATGAAAGGTGATGGCTGCACAGTTGACGGCATGGAGATCTTGCCCAAGGTGATTAACAGTCTATCAGGCTGATGTGTGACTGAATGCCTGTTTTTGCTTTTCATGACATCTGATAGCAGTGGGGCTCAAAGTGAGGTGGCATGGTTGATGGCCAGGCCCAGAAGTGAGTCTTTAGTTTACATCTCTGGGAGGAGAGTTTTCAAAATGTTAGGATTTTGATTATCTGTTTTAGGCTGATGCAGGTGTCATCTTTCTCTGGGGGAACAGTCAAAGTTGAAAGTGCAGGGTTAAGTGAGACAGAGGCTGACTGGTTTGGTGCAAAGGAGATGTCTTTTCAAGCTGTAAGTTTGTGTCTGGTAGAAGGGGTGAGAGGCAAGAGTTCTAGTTGCCCTGGTAATGGTAACTTTTTGACAGAGAAAAATTTTAAAGGCAGAGAGTTTTGTTCCATAGTTTACCAGGAAAGTCACAGGTTTGCCCCCAACTTTTGCAATGACTATAGGCTCTTGGGGGGCCTAATTTGATAGAACTTGGTCTATCCTATCTGTTCAGGTCTGTCAGGGCACAACTCATTTGTCAGGGCTGACAGCTCAATTTTTCCTTAGTCAAAATGTGAAACTCAGAAGGAATTGTTGACAGTCATCTCAGATGGGTGTTGGATAACATTATTTGACCAGGATAGGTGTGTAAGTAGAAGGCTTTGGAGGGAAGACCTCTGTGACTGAATGCAGGCAATGGTTAGCCAGAACCAGTTCAATTGACTGAAAGTAGACAAACTGGAAGTGGAGAGTGAAGCTGTAAATGTTGGCAGCAACTGCAGCAGTCAACAAGGGTGCCAATGCAGAATTCCCAGGAAGACTGGGCATCTTTTTTCTTTTTTTCTTTGAGATACAGAGAATGGTTTGGTTTCATTTTTAACTCCATAAAAGCCCTTTTTCTGTGTATTTTGACTAATTAGCTCCCATCTCTGATTTCCTAGTGTGTGTTGTGTACCCTTGAATGATGTCAGAACAGACAAGGGGTAGGTGCCCCTCAGAGAAAGACCATTTAGATGCCCACCTAGCTATGCCCCTTGCAAGGACTTAGGCATGACTTAGCTAAAGAGGATGTGAGGCCTCCATTATGCCATATGTTGATCACCACGGAACTGCAGGTGAGGGCCAGATCAGCCACCCTGCCCAGTGCTTC
>RJWT010012951.1:0-22060 GCA_004365215.1 Cuniculus paca | reverse complement strand
TTCCTCTCAGACCAGGCCAGAACCAGGATCACAGGTTAAGACAGCTTGTTTTCATTCATACAAATCTTACAAACGAAAACCAAAGCTTCTATTAGGATCATGCCATCACCATCAGTTGTTCTAAAGGCTTCCTGAAGTACTTTGAACTTGTCAGATATATACCCATGAAATGGTCCTATGAGGACCACCACCAGACTTAGTTTGTGAACATGAGACTTTATAGTTATACCAACTACCTAGATACTAGTGGTTATGGAGGGGATACTAATTTGCTACAACTTATTATAAAGAAAATTAGGCTTATTTTCCAGTGAAGAAAACAGTTTACAGAGCCTGTGTTCATCAGAGATGGGGTGGGGGGGGCACATGAGGGAGACAAAATGTATGTTATTATCAGGTAAGTTATGAGATGAATAGGACTGTCTGATACACCCAAACTTTCTATACATAGACTGTAGTAGATCATACATGGAGAAGAGTTGTGAGATCATGCCTCTTAAGTAGGGCATTGTCTATAAGGCTTAAAGATCTCCTTGTGAGTTATAAAATTTGGTCACTCTGACATTTAGGGAATGTTGAAAAGATGATAAAGAGTTTTTTTCTTCAATTCCTGATGTCTTAGTGAAACTTTACTGAACTAGTATTTTGTAAATATCTCAACAGGTTCATGTGTTCACAACTCTTAAGAACTTGGCATCTCAGTATAGAAGGGATGGATCTCCTTATCACATATAATAATGAATTGTTTTTTTTTCCAGTACTGGGAATTGAACTCAGGACCTTGTGCTTGCCTGGCAGGCACTCTGCCACTAAGCTCTATCCCATGGGTTGGGTTTTTACTTTCATAGTTATAAGAGCCCTGAACACCTGCTGGTTCTGGTTCTGTCCTTTTAAAGAATCATCACTACTGCTGATCCTGGGGACTGGTGATAGAGACAGATCTTTGGCCCTGGAGATGTACTTTCCCTTTCACAATGGCATGCATTGATTATCCTTAATTTGGCTGGGGTCTTAGAGTTCTGAATCTTTTCCTGGTAGCGTACTCCTCCAGGATAGTTAATCTTGTGGGTTCCCTCTTCGTAAAGCATCCCATGGGAACTTTTGTGAACCCCTGTAATGTGACCCCATACAGGAAACAAAATACTGCTGTATATTGGCCTATAGCAAATCATTAAACAGGCAATATTAAATTGTAACTTTTTTGAAAAGCAAAAGAAGATATAATTATCCAAACTTTATAATATCCTGGATTTTTCACTCAATAGTCAGTAAAGCAGGTCCAATCCCTTACTTGCTTTCAAGGACAATCTGGAATTAGATCACCATCCTTAGAGGAAGTCCCATTACTGAAAGCTAGATGATCAAATAGGGTTTATTGGGCCAGTAGACAGTTCCACTGGAGTAGTAAACAATGAAGAATGTAACTAGGCATAGCCCTAGGGGTTTTATTTCTCTGGTGGGAACCGACCATTTTTTCCTAGCATGTGACTGGAGGTAAAGCAGCTTTTGATATCATTCTACATATTATTTGGACTGCAAGAAAGTATACTAACAGCAAGAAATACCAAAATAAAATCTGAAGATTTACAGAGCAATGGCACGACTACCCTGTCTGCTGTTTCAAAGTGACCAGAACACTAAAAAGATGCCATCTGTGGAATCTTATGGCTGCAGAACTATGAGTCACCCTCTCCAAATGAATAGCGAATATCCCTAACAAGACATTCTTGAAATTTGATTTGGAACTTGTTTTTCCTTAGTTAGAAGAAGAAGGAAGGGAAGCCTACGAGTTAGCTCTTTCTACTCTCAGTCTTAGGGAAAGGATTTTGAACTGTATAGCTGGTACCAGTTTGTCCTTTAAGGATAACAGGAGAAACTAAGAAGTGGGCACAGGCTACAGGTCTTCTCTGTTTCAACATGAAAAATTCTCCTTTGGTTTGTTCTATTTTTTTTTTTTTAAAGAACTTTGTATGAAAACCACTAGAGGAAACTACTTTCCTAGAGGAAACTACTATAACCAATGGCACTGCCTAGATCTGGGGAAATCTTAAGATAGAATTTTTGGCATAACTGCTTAATAGGCAGTTGACATTCCATAGATGGGGCCCTACATCAGATAGACTGGTTCTTTAGGAAACTAACTGAACTCTGCTGTGCTAGTGTATTTCTGATGGTCTCAACTTCCCTGTGCCAAAAGATGCATATGTCTTAAGGGGGGGCATATCCTTCCCAAGAGTTATAGCTGCGACTCGGGGAAAGAACAGGAACAGAGACAGAACAGAACAATTATGGCTGCAATAGCAACAGAACCGGGTTGGAGCAGATCTGCCAAGCAGATCTGTGGGCAGCTCTAGAGTAAATGCCTGCTGGACTTCTCTGGCACATTGGGCATGATCTCCATACTGGGCACCTGGCCAGGGGGCTGCAGAATGGATGGCAGTGGACAGAAGGTCATTAGAAAGGAAAAGATATTCATGTGTGGGACAGTAAAGTACAAGGTTAAATTGCTATAACCTGGTCTGAAACAAAGCAAGGTTGTCCATCTATCTGTCTCTACACTAGGTCAAATTACAGAGTGCAGAAAATAACAGGAAGGAGCTAAAGGAGGCTAGTCACAATAGTGAATGTCAAGCTGCTCAGCAGAGGGGTGACCACAGGGTATATTAAAGTCATAGGCCTTGTATCCTTGAAACCTGAAGTTGCCAACTTTTGCCAGTACTAGTGGAAAACTATGAGAAGAAAGGTCAGAAGGCAAATTCCAAATCTTATAGCCACAGGACTAATGGTAGGTACAAGTTGCTTGCTTTTTTCCAGTCTTTTAATCCCTATTTAGTTGTATGAAGCTTAAGAAATGTATGCTGTACTCCAGAGAGTTATATATTCCAGAAACACATGAAGTTTGCTTTCTTTATTCTAAATAGAAATAACCATCCTACCACAATACACTTAACGATTGAAGCATCAGTGTATTAGGGCATTTTGTCTTTCAACCTTCACACCACAGCTCTTTTAGTTTAGGCCAAACATTACCAATTAAGATATATACTACTTTGCTCCCTACCCCAGGGCCCTAGGTGAACTCAGGGATCCTAGACACACCTCCTGAGTGATTCTTGTCAGAATGGTCCTCAGGACCATCATCCATGAGCATTAAACCTATGCATGTACCTCGCACTATCAGACCTGGCATTGTTAGATCCAGAAACCAAAGGGGAGAATTAATTTAAGATAGGAACTTTAGTGGTTATGGTTCTAACATCATTTCATCTTGCGATAACATACACTAGACAGATGTCTGTAGGCATGATGCTCTACAAGGAAAACTACGTCTCTTCTTTGGAAAGAGACCCCAATTCCCTCCCCTGACCTCTTCTTTTGAAATTTCCCATTCAGAAGTTACTGCCTTCCACTCTTTCCCACAAGCTACTGACCTGAGACTTATTTCTAAGCACAAGAAAAGAGAAATTCCCTTTCAGGTTTAAGTCTGCATAGGCACTGGACAACCAAGTTGAGGACCAAGAAAGAACAGTAAGGTTGGTGAGGGAAGGTTTGGCTCCTCTGCTTAGTCTCCAGCACTTGGCTCCTGGAATAGAAGAGCTTGAAGCTTACTGAGATGACATATTTTTCTTTTTTAGGCCCTAGCCTGGCACCATCCGTTCCCATTGCAATACCATTGCAGTTTGGGTGAAACCTGTCTCTCTTTTACTCAGTTAGCAGTACAGGAAGGCCAGAGGGTGCACTTGGAACCCAGGGCCTAAGAGCAGCGTCACTGATGAGCAAACCTCAGCAGCTTGTCTTTGCCTTGCTCTTAGCCTGCTCTCCCCTGAGACTCCCTCACCTCTCTGTGAGCAGGGTCATCAGTGCCGTCCTCAGGGGAAGGGGATTCCAGGTAGAGGGAAGGAGGGGCTGCTGTCTAGGTGATGACTGGGAACTCCCCAAAGAATGTTGGGTGAGTAGAGAGGGTGGAAGGAGTCTGCTAGCCAGGGTAGGGAGGGGATCCCCTGAGTCCCCACACCAGGGGAACTCCTTTACCTTGATGGAGACCCGGCTGGGGAAGGAGGTCAGGCAAGGTGGAGCTATAATTCCTCCAGCACCCTGGCTCTTCGCCTGTTTTCCTCGCATGAAATTCTCTACATCATCCTCCTCAGTTTCAACCCCTCCCCTCTCCACCCCGCCCCGCCCTGTGCCCATCCCTGCTGGCCACTGGGTCCATCGCCCAGGAGCCGCCTCCCCTTTCTCCTCCCCTGCGGTTCTTTCTGTTTTTCGTTGGCATCTGGCCGGGCACAGCCACCACCCTCCCCTCCGTGCTCCCCACCTCCCTTCACTCCGCAGAGGTCCCGGTCCCCTTCCCCTCCCCCACCAGGCCCACCCCCGACGGAGGCGGAGGGAGGGAAGGAAGATGCATTCCTTCAGTCCCTCAGCCCGCTCTCCCTCCCCTGGGGACCTGAGGCTCCGAGCTGAGGCCAGCGTCCTGGTCTCCTTACTAACTGCCCCTGTGGCACCCTGTTAACCGTAAGCAGCCTTTAAGAAGGCTGAGGTGCCCCCACAGCGCTGACCTACATAGCCCTACCAGGCGGGAGGGGCTCTTCCCCAAGTCCCCTGGCCCCGGCCCCGCCTCCTTTCTCCCCCGACTCCCTGCCTTCCTCTGCCTCTACCATCAGAAACCCTAGACGGTTGGAGTTGCAGACTGGGGCAAGGGGACTAGGTATTCTACCCCACCCCAAATTTGGAAAAATCAGTGTTCAGCCCAGGAATGCTGTAGGTTTTTCTTGTATCCTCCCCAAATATCTCGATCACTGTTTTTGCCCAAACTACCCACTCCTGCCTCCTCCCCATTCTGCCTCCCCCTAAGCCCCGCTAAGCATACAGCCCAACTGGGGGGCACTGCCCTGTGTTGTTGTTTTGCTCCGAGACGAAGCCCCTTATCTGCGCACGCCCCCCTCAGCAGCCTCACCCAGGCCCCCTTCCCTGCCCACTCACAGCTCCTCAGGAGGACGCGCGGGGAGCAGAAATGTTTGCATACAGCAGTTTGGGGGGTTGCTCCGGCCACCCAACCCCTACAGATATACATACACAAACACCCGACACACGCCCTGACTGAAGCAGAGACAGCTCTCACTCCGCCCCCAACACACACTGACACAGACATACACACAGATCCTGACAAACGCAGGACCAGACAGCAACACAGACGCGCACACCCAGACGCGCACAGCACACGGACATCAACACATCCAGAGCCCGGGCTGCTCACCATGGACCCGGCCCGGGAGCCAGACCCTGGTGCACACGCAGACACGCTCGACGGTGCACACAGGGGGTGCACACGCCGGCACACCCCGCGGTCCTCAGAGATAGAGATGCTCTGAGACAGACACTGGGGTGTTCCAGCGACTGGCGACTTTAACCCCCCGGTGCCAAACAAAGCCGGCAGGCTCTCCCGCCCACTCCCAACCTGAGCCTCCGCCTCGGGTCGCCCCCTCCCCTGGCGCCCCCCGCCCCCCACTCACCGTCCTGGGAGAGGTTGGCCCCAGCGGGCGCCCAGCGGCAGGCGAGGAGCAGGAGCAGGGGCACGGCGGAGGCGGCCCCCATCGCGCTTCCCGGCGGCTCCGGGCTGGGCGCTGCGAGCCTGGGTCTCCGGGGGGCTGGGGGTGGGGGTGGGGATGGGCGACGCCGCTGGCCGAAAGGGCGCCCCGAGCCGCTTCCAAGCCCGGGGCCGAGGCGGGGACCGGGAGGGAGCCGGCGCTGCTGCAGTCGCTGGGATTAAATAGGGAGCTCGGAGCAAACCATTCGGATGGCGGCGGAGGGGGGTGACGGGGGCTGGGCTAGTCGCGGGGGGGTGGCAGGCTGCCGCATTCCCCACTCTCCCCCGCCTCCCATACCCACTCGCGCATCCGTGGTGCTTTCGGTCTTGTCCCCCGGGAGCGCCGCCAGCACCCGCCGGGGTGTGAGGAGGAGGGAGGGAGCTGGCTCAGTGGTGGGACCCCGTGCTCACCCCTCTTTGGCTTGGGGTGGAGGGAGGGAAGTCGGGCAGGGCGGTGGGCCAGCTGGCGAGAGCGGCTACTGCAGGCCTGGGCAAGGGCGTGCCCACAGCCAGAGGTCCCCCAGCTCCCGCCTTCTAGACAGCTGGGGATCCCCAAAAGCCTTGGGGTGCCCGTCAGTTATGTGTCCCGAGTAACCAGTTACTCTCACCAACCAGAACATCCCTGGTTCCTCCCACCCCAGCGCTCCTACTTCTCTGTCCAGCAACAATTTGTGGCCCTAGTCGATCCCCCTTGCGAAGCGCCTGTCTCTGGAGACCTCAGACCATGGGAATCAATCTCTCTCTCAATCCCCTGTCAAAGAAATTCCCTTCTGAAAACACGATTTCACCTCAGATTCATACCCAACCAAGTAGCCCAGAAAGGAACTCAGTGTTTTCTTCCTTAACTCTCCCTGTCACACACCTGTACCTCCAGCCTTCTCGATATTTTTTTTCTTCTTTCAGTAGCTCTTGTCTTTCCTTCCCAAGTTTTACTTAGCAAGATCCCAGGTGAATGTCTGATCTGCAGACCCTCTTAAGGACCAACGCATCAGTGACTAATGCAGCTCTTGTCCCCAGGACAGACACAAGATGGATGAGAGAAGCAGGATGTTTGCACTTGCTCTCAGGCTCAAGAGGCCCAACTTCCTAGTGTTTGCAGTTCTTCTTGACTGAGTATCACTGGGAACGTTTTTTGTACCTCTCAGAAAGGGAACTTTTTGAGTTAGTTTTGCCGAAACTTAGCTTTGGGGAATAAATTTCAAAATTTTGGAGTGCTAAAATCAAAGAATTTTAGATAGGTTGAGTTCTTAGAAAATACTTGATTGAACTCCTTAATTACATAGATACAGCTGATCTACTCAAGGATATACAGAGAGTTAATGGGAGAAGTGACAAGTGTTGGCAGAGACAGGAAAAACTGATTTTATAGTGCCTTTCAATCCTGTGAAGCTAATATTTCTGTCCCTAAAGGATTTGGGTGCCTATCTTCTAACTCTGCAGCTGGTCTTCTCTCTGAGCTGATACTCCTTCATTGTATTGATCTTTAAGATTTTAGATAATCTTTCCTTCTCTAAGACAAGGTTTCTTAATTCCTTTGGTGTAATGTCCCTGTGACTTAGAAACATAAGGACAAGAATGGAGAAAGTACTTTATAAACAGTAAAGCTGCATGTAAGTCTCAATGATGGAGACAAACCAAGAGAGAATATTCTCTGGTAGACCCTTCAAGATGATTAAGATGCTGCCCTATTATTTTTCTGTCACTGTTTCTAGAGTTTATGGTTTCTGGAGAAGAGTCCTGCCTGCCTCTTGAACATTACTTGAGCACTGAGTAGTTGTTATTATTATTTCTTGTAGGACAATATTGGTCATCTTTGGTTGTCGTACTTATCCGACTTGACTCCAATTTATTCTACCTTATTGGGGTTCTCTGATACCTTGGAGTTTTTGAAAAGTGAAGATTGAAGGGTTGGTATAGTGGGAGGGTGTGGAGATGTGGAGGTAAAAAAGTGCCAGGGTTCAAGAATGGGGGCAGGGAGAGATAAAGGCAAGATTGAATTTTCTGAAAGAAGTGGGACCAGGTCAATATAGGGTTAGTCATGCAGACAGAAGGAAAGGATGAAGATGTTTACAGAAAGAGTTAGCTTCAGTGGAGAAGGATTAGGCTATTCTACTTAAAGTGTCTTGATGGATAAAGAGCATTATCTTTGGCACTTGGAGAAATGTTAGAGATCATCTAAGTGGGCTTAAGAGACTGTGTGTGTGTTTGTGTGTGTGTGTGTGTGTATACATGCACATGTGTGTGTATTAGAGTAAGGATGGTTGTGATGAGAAGGGCACAATGTAGGATTAAGTCCCAGTGTCCTCTAATTTTAATCATCTTTTCCATCTGCTGCTCCACTGTGACTCCCTTCTGCCTGTCCCTCCTTAATTCTTGTGATTGCTGGTCTGGCTCCACCCTCCACTGTAACAACATGGGACCAGTACCAAGGGTGGGAGGGAAAGAGAGAGGCTGTTTTGGAGAGAGAATATTAAGGCTAGCAAATGAAACTCTGGAATGCTCTTTTCCTACTGGCTCCTCTTCCATTTTCTGCATCATCAGCATTAGTTTGGCAGCATTTTAGGTCCTGGGAATAGGAAGCTGTCACTGGCTTTTAGAATTATAAACTAGAAGAGTTTTCAAGTTCTAAAGATCCGTCAAGATTATTTAATTAATAACTCCTTGTTGAAAGGATGAAAAACGAAACGAAACAAACAAAATAAAACAAAACAAAACAAAACTCAGCAGCTATGTGACTTTCTGTGTTTATGCAACTAGTTAGTAAAAGGGTTACAGTATTGGATGTGGAGGAAGGAGATAGTACCCTTTGCGGGTAGAAAGGATAAGGAGACTCATTCTAAGTATTATAGAGCAATGCCCAGTTTGAAGAATTCCTCACTCTTGTATATCACAAAGTGGAAAGGTCATTTCTCCTACAAGGGCATGGGTGTTCCCATTTGGAAAAACTCTTTGCCTATAATTATTCTAATGCCTATAGTACTTGTGTCTGCCCCTCCATGCTACAGGCTCCCTATTCACTTAAATAGAGTTTTTGCAAAGACTGACCTACAAGGATTACCTCTGTCATAAAATAGGTAAGTGTATCCATGTCAGATTGTGATCTCTATGGTTACTGTCTACTCTGAAGTGCTATGGCATGCAGTATGCGTCTCCCAGGGCCTTGTACAAAGTCTGGAGTAGGTTGTCTGTGGGATTACAGAACTGGCAGCTACAGTGAAAATTGGGGGGAGCAGAGAAGGGAAGTGGAGAGAAGGCAGATTTGGCCTCCTGGATGCCCCTGTCCACTCAGCAACAGCTTGGATAGCCGGGGGTGTGGAATGTGGTGCTGGCACTGGTGCTTGGCTGGACACAGCTGTGTGGGCCCTGGGCATTCCTTTCTCCATGCTGCCTCTGCTCTGTAAGGCAGGGCCCAGGGAAGGGATTCAGTTTACAATGGGGCGAGTCTTACATACTCACCTGAGAGAAGATAGCACCTGTGGGGAAAGACTTTGCCTTGTACCCTAACTCTTCTTTGAATGACTTTTATCAGTAAATGCTGCACAAGTTTTCACGTTACGTTCTTCTTTAATTTTCCACCCAACTAAACCAGTACTCTTTAGACTGATTCTTACTTCTATTACCTAGTTTTAATTAACACAATCCTTAATAATAACCTCTATGTGCATTTTAATTCTAACCTTAATTGAATTCTAATTTCAATCTTAACCCTAATCTATTATAGACTGCAACTACTAACCCTAATAGAAACCCCGATTCTAACTGATAATGACCAGAATGCCTTCTAAAATTCTGAATTTCTTGAAAGCATATTATTATTATTGGTTTAATTTTTTTAAATAAATAGTGGTGCAAAATAGAAAACAAACAAAAGTTCTAATATCCTTGCCTAGAAACCCTACTGACATTGCAAAACATTAAAGCAATTTCCTGATAAAGTTAAAATATTCAAACTATAGAAAGAAATAAACTGCAGAGAAAAGCCTGCTCTTCTTCCCAGAGTAGCCATATTGCACAACCCCAGGGGGCATTGTTCTAATTGGAGTTGTGTAACGCAGCAGCGCTGCCTCCCACAGCTTTTCAGAAAAGCAGATAAAGTCAAGGTAAATATCTACCAAATTAAATCGCCCTCTATATGTATATGACTTAGTCATGACAATCACTAGACACTTGGAATTTATAATAGCAGTAACTACTAAGGGCCAGACTCTCTTCTAAGCTGTTTACATTTATTACTCATTTTGATAATCACAAGTCCACTGTGCAGTATTTGATACTCCTATTACAGATAAGGACAATAAGGCTTGAAGAATCAAAATGGCTTGGGAACAGAGACAGAGCAGGAGAGAACCAGGCTTCAGATGCAGACTTGATGCAGACCAAAGTCTAAATTCTTAACCCTTGCACTTGGGCAGGAAGGATTCTCAAGGAGGAGGTCATTTGGTCTTGGTTCAGAGGGCAAGTAGGGGAGCTGTTTGATGACAGACAAGACGATGATCTAGGAGACCGGAGATGGACTCAAACCAATATAAGATGAGACAATACAAGGGGGAGGGCCATTGATAACTAGATTGCAGAGAAAAATGAGTGAAAGGTAAAAGAGTAAGGGGAAATAGAACAAATATGAGTAGAGACTGGGGAAATTTTTTTATGATAAAGTCAAGCAAAAATAAAATCAAGTAATAAATATATGTGTCACTATTGCTCCAGCTACAGACTGATTGATGTATTATGAAAAGGCAACAGACACATATAATCATCTGCAAACAAAAATGCACATTTTCAGTTACATGGGAATCTGTAGCTTCTCCAAAGAAATATCTTCACATTCCTCACCTTACATTTTGGGCTCCAGCAATATCAAATTGCTTGTAATTCCCCAAATGCGAGATACTGTTTCATGCCTCAGTGTCTTTGCACATACTATTTCATATACCTGGATTGCCCATCTCATTAAACCTGATGAAAACTGTGCTTGTGTTTACCCACCCAAAATTTGATTAGGTGTTGCCACCTCTGTGAAGCTTTCTACCTAGAGGCAATCATTTCCTGTCAGGTGTTACCACTATATTGAATATATATCTCTGTTAGTCTCATTTTTTATTATTTTTATTTTTATCAGTACATGTTTGCAGTGTATAATGATTATATTCATTGTGGGGATTTGGTCCATGTACATAACACATCTTAATTCTGTTTTTCATCTCCTTCCACTCTCCTCCTTTCTCCTCCTTCTATTTCTTGGCCATCTTCCTTTTGCAAAAGATCTATCTCCCTGTTTCCAATTGTCTATCTTTTATTTTGCTCTTTAGCTTATTTATATTTGGAATTTATTAAATATGAGGAATAATGCAGTATTTAAGCTGGTGTGTCTGATTTATGTCACTTCACATTATGGTCTTAAGGTGCATCTATTTTCCTACAAATGGCTTGAGTTTATCCTTCTTTATAGAAGGATAGAACTCCTCTGTTTCACAACGATTTGTTTGCATTTTTCTTTCCTTACTGTGCGGTATTTGAGGACAGGAATGATATTCATCAACTTCATTATTTCTAGTGTTTAGTAGAGAAACAAAAAAAAGGTAGATATTCAGTTAATTTGAATAGAGCCAAAATGATATCATCAACACAGGTTTGATAAGTCATTTGGTCTCTGTAAGTGCTTACATGTATATAATCATCCTTCATTGGCTTACTGCATAAAGTTATGCATGCATGTGATTGCATGAATCACACAGATATACTATGTTAAAACCAAAGAGACTGGTTCTAATATATATATACAAGTATTTTCATCTACTTAATCAAGGCACATTTTGTAGTTCTTGGAATTGACTTTGGAGCATATTGCACACGTTCTTTTGTATCACTTCAGTTGTGACAATGTTCATCCTATGAAGATGTGTTTTAATTGTGAAAATAGCTAAATGTCTTTGGACCCAAACCTTATGGATAAGTTGGTGGTTCATGCTAAGTGATGCAGAAACTACCACTTGGCTGTAAAGTTATCTTAAATGACTTCTAATTTGACTCATATGTTGGCTTCTAAAGCAGTTCCCAAAGAGAAGTTCTAGAACATTTCTAAGCAGTACCATTCCGGTTTATTTGCAAATAAAAATGAAGCCAAAGAAGAATTTCCTCATTTTAATAATCTGAACATGCTGTATATAAGACCACAAAAAGGTATGTCCTGTACAGAAGTCTGTGATCTTTCATTTGTTTTTTATAGTTTACTGAGTCTCTATGTGTCATGCAGGATGATAGTTGAAATTGGTCTTGACCTGGTTGTTTTGTAGCACCCTATAAAATTTTCCATAAATGCTCGGATTTTATTTTTCAAATTACAAAATAAAATGCTCAATGAATTCTCTTATCCCAGCCCTAATTCCCTTTGTATTTTTGGACCTCATTTTACCTGTGAGGAATAATGCAAGAGTCAAGGATAAGATAATATCCAGGGATGCAAATACTTGATAATTAAGGGTAATCTGCAATGATGGTTTGCCTTTCAGAATAATAAAGTGGTAGTTGTTGTTAAAAATATAATGGTAAAATGCTAACGTCTGGTGCTAGGCGCTTGCTAGTACAAAGATGAGAAAATCATGAAATCCACCTTCAATGAATTTATAATCCAGTGGGGAAGATGGGCTTACAAATACAGTCACTTCCATCAGAATATATAAAGCACAATGTGAGCATTGAGGTAATGGAGATTGAATTTATGGAAAACTTTAAGCATGAGGATGAAAGTCATTAAGAAGGAGGGAACAGCATATGCAAACACAGTAGAGCAGGAGATGATATAACTGGGGGTAGATTGTAAAGGGGATTTATGCCAGAGATTACTCTTTACTCTTCAGACAAGGAATCATTAAAGGGTTTAAGCAGGGAAATGTCGGTGCTAAATTTGCATTTTAAAGTGATAACTCCGGCAGTGGTGGATAGAGAGACAGGAGGATACACATCATTTGAAGCAGAGACCTGACTGTTCTGGAGACCACAAATCCTGTTTCATGACATTGACCAGGATCTACAGAGTGTGCTCTTGTCTTAGATCCCATAGATAAGGTAGAGATAACCCCCAGAACACATGAATAGAGCCCAGACATCAATACATAGTATAAACAATGTTGCTGGGCACAGACACTTGTGCTCAGCAATATCAGTTTTGTAGAGTAAGGAGCAGGCATTGTATGTCAGGGACTGAGGTGTTTCCCAGGACTTCTAGTACTAAAATTGGAAAAGTCTCAGACAAATAAAGTTGTTTGGTCACTTTACACATTTTCTGACACATACAGTCTTCACTCAATGTCGTCTGTTACCCAGACCATCTCTGACAGCCAAGGGGATCATCTCCAGGGAAGACTGGAGAGGGAGGGAAACTGAGGCAGTTTTCTGTTTCAGGGGAGAATAGAGGTGGAAGGGGTAGGGGCTGGTGAGTCAGAATAGCTAGGTGAATTGAAGAAGAAGATGGAGAAGAAATCCTAAGCAAGAGGCAGAGGGCAGAAGCTACTTTCTGGCCCAAGATTTCTCCTCTACTCTGAGATCTTGGGCTCTCTCTGTTAGTAAGAAATAGTGCAAACTCAAAACAACAAACATTGCAAAGAGTGAAAATATATCTTTTGATTTATGCATAAGTTGCCTATATTTATTCATTCAACATTCATAGGGTGCCTGCTATGTTATCTTGCACTTTGCATATGCTGTATTATTTAGTATTTATGTATGTCTCTGACTTGCAGATAAAGCTACTCCCATTTTACAGATGAGGAAAGTGAAATTTGAGAAATTTGGTAACTTCCTATAAGTCATATATTAGTGGGTGAAACCAAGATCTTAATGTGTGTCTCTAAAATTCCCATCTGTGACTGAATTACTTGGGAGGTATTTGTTAAAAGCAGTACAGGCGCCCACAATGTTTTGGGTCCATAGGTTAATAATGGAGATTCCTGACCTTAGTGCCAGCATATGCTCCTTGGCGATTCTCAGGTCCTGGTAATTCTAAGAAACAACTCACTGTAACCTGCTTCTCCTGACAAAGAGCTAATTGATTCCTGAGGGAACCATATATGTAGATACTTCATTAGATCACAGTTGTGTTAAGGTCTCAAACAAAAAAATATCACTTGCAAATAATTTTCTTAACTCTTCCTTTCCAGTGATTGCTAACTTTGTAAAAGCCTACATAATTTGGCCTCTGCCTATCTCTCTCATTTCATCTAACCTCAGCATTGTGCTGTCCGTTTTTCATATCTTTAGCACACCAACCTCATACCCAGCCCAGACATTTGCACTGGCTGATCCTTTTGAGCTGGAAAACTCCCTTTCTACCCTTGTGTTGAACTATTCTTCTTTCTCAGCTTAAATGTCACCTCCTCTGGGCGGGCTTCCCTTTCTCTTCCAATCACTTGTCATTTTCTGCTTTTTAAAAAATAATTTATCATTTATGTATTTATTGTCTGAGTTTCCTCACCTATTAAATATAAGCTCCATAAGAAAAGTCTCCCTGTCAATTTTGAGCAAATTTGCGTTGCTGGAAATTTAAAGGATATTGCATATAACAATGCCTGACACATAATGGGTACTTATTAAAGGTTGGTTTAATGCTTGTATGACAGAGAAAATGCTCACTCATAATGTTAAAATTGTTTGATTTTTCCAGTTTGATTTTACAATCAAGAACTGTTGTAAGTCTTAAGTGAACTTCCAGCTGCCACTTAGTTTTTCCCCCTGGTTTATGAAAAGAAAACACCTCATATTTTTTTTTACCAGTTACTGTATAATGTCTCTCTAGAGTCTTTAAGACTGTTATTAAATTGCTCCTCAGCCTCTTGTACATTAGGTGAAGTGCTCTAATTCTTAACCTTCTGCCAGTTCTTTTATCATTTCAGTACCTCTTGTCCGATCCCTTTCTCTTAGATAGCTGGGGTTTAGAACAGATCCTAGTATTTAAGTTAGGCCATGGCTGATGGTTATGAGTTGAATATGAGAGGCTAATCTAGGTTCTTTTGTATGTATCTTGATATATATATGTGTGTATACTTTTTATTTATTTATTTATTTATTTATTTTTTGTCTTTTTGAGACAGGGTTTCATTATGTAGTTCAGGCTGGATTTGAACTCACTTGAGGCCCTGGCTGGTCTCGAACTTGCAATGATCCTCCCGCATCAGCCTCTCAGGTGCTGGGATTACAGGTGTGCCCCACCATGCCTGATGACTATTTTTTAATTTTTAAACCCTTCTCTGGTGGTCTTATGGTCAGCTTCTGGTCCTTTTTCATCCTAAGGTCTTTTTAAGCATTAAAATTTCAGAGCTTGTAACCACTAGCGTAGAAACCCTAAGCCAGATGAAACCTGTTGAAGTTTTCTGCCAGAGTTTGCAGCCCTGGGGCTTCTTTGTGGACTGCTGTACTACCAGACTGTCATTTTTGCTGACCCTACCAGACTGTCATTTTTGCTGACCTTCTTACAGTTAAGCCATCAGTAGAAGGGGATACATGTAGAGCGTTCTCTCTGTGTTCATGTAAAGTTGGATAAATTTTCTGTGGACTGTGAAGGTCTAAAAGTGACCTCATGTCTTATTCCAAAAAACTTAACCAGGTTCTGGGTCCAGTGTCTGGAGGGACTATAATTCACCTTAGAGAATGCAGGTTAGTGACAAAGCATGGATTTTGAAGCTGGAGTCACCTGAGGCTTAAAAACCAGCTATTCCACTTTATTTGAGCTCAGTCTTTTCATTGTTTAAACATTAGACTTCACTATTGCCTATTGGATAGCCTTGTTAGGAAGATTAGTAAATGAGGGTATTTATTTGGAACTCCTAGCATAGAACTCCTTACCTATTCATTACCTTTCTCTGGCCCCTTTACCATGGAACAGATATGTGAGCACTCTTTCTCTGTGTTGCTGAGTGTGTCATAGAATCTTGCACTGTTCTCACTGGCTGAATATAAAGTACTACTTTGGTCTACATTTTCAGTTCCAGTAACTTTTTCACGTTTACCAAGGTGTCTCCTGTTCACTTGCTCTCTGCTACCCTCGTGTGGCCACCCTGACCCCTTGTCATTCCTGATCCTCTGCCCCCTCAGTGTGGTGACTTTGCTGTAATGCAACATCTCTAGTTTTTTGCAGGCCTAGTCCTTGTTTGTTTAAGTTCAGGAAGTGTTTTTCATTTTGCCTTTTCTTCTCGAGTAGTGTTATCTCAGTTCTTTTGCTTTTTCCTCATCTTTTTTCTTTCGTATAACTCATCTATCAGAAGTATTGTATAAAACACATCCTACATGGTGTGACTGAGGACCCAGTAAGGCCTCCTTGGGTTTCAAATCCCATTGTCTGTGGCCTTGTTCAACACCAAATTAGCTGTCCCACAAACGCTGAAAGAACAGTAAATTGCCATAGGCTATTTAATCATAAAAAGCTCTCTCCCACTCAAATTAAGATCTCTTTACATTAATAAAGTTGTTTTAATTTACATTAATAAAGTTGTCAAATGGTGGATCTGGGGTAGATCCAGAATGCCAATGTTTCAGACTGAATATGCATGGATAAAGAACCTATTTATTTTTCTTCTCTCCTAATTATTTACTATTTCTAGCTCAGGGAATGAAGGGTTATTTAAACAAGAGTAAAGCATCCTGTTTGAAAAACTTGATGGATGACAATAAAGGTAAACAAATTTGGTGAAGTGGCTTTAAACCACACGTAGGAGGTTGGGATGTCTCTTTTTTTTAATACCATGCTGAGGATTGAATGCAGAGGCTCATGCATGACCCTTGAGCTGCCTTCTTAGCCTTTGGATAACTTTATCTTTAATGCAATCTCAGTTGGAAAAATTTTGCAACTTGTTAATGTGAGCAAGTTAGTATTTACATTTTAACCCTCATATCCAGTGTTATAAAGATGTGTTTTTAACTTGCAAATATAGATACTGCTACGTTAAATCCCAATACAATTTTTTGCAGGGCAGTACTTGACAAGCCCATTCTAACTTTCCTTTGGAAGAAGAAGTCAAGAATAGCCATGATTGTTTTTTAAAAATTTATGGTTAAGGAGAAGAGGACTTTCCATCTATACTAAGGTACTTTAAAATTATAACAATTGTGGAGAGCATAGTTACAAGCCCACTTTAGAATTTAATGTGTGAAGAAGAGTGCTTCTTTCATTGTATACTACACTTCCACTCAGCAAATAAGGATAGGATCATTTAATGGCTTTAAAATAATTGTTAGTTATTTGGGGTATGGTAGGTCTAGCATTCCTTTATTCTACATTCAATATATTTTCGATGGACTTATGTTACATTTTATAAACAAAATAATACTAAGATTTTTTTTATAACTATAGAAAATATATTTAATCTTAGAGTGGAAAAGACTTTCTCAAGACGGTCTAAACCCTGGAATTCATAAACAAGGACTCACAAAATTTATTGCATGCTTTTTACATTGATATTATTGTACTTACCATAGACACAATTTAAATTTATTATAAACTGGGAAAATTTTATTTATAATATGTATATCAAAGTGTTAAAGTTGATAGTTTGGAAAATATCCAACAAGGTAATGTAAATAATCCAAACAATCCAATTGAAAATTGGGCAAAGGATATGAGTAGTTCTTAGGGAAAAAATGCATTTGTCCAGTTAATATTGAGAAAAGTGATCTACTGTATTTGGATTTTGAGAAATATAAGTTGAAGTACCACAGAGACCCTAGATTGTTTAAAAGTGACAGAGAGACCCATCAGATAGATTGTTAAAAATTAAAACGATGGATATTAGCGAGTGTTGGCAGGTGTTGAGGGAAATAGGTACCTTCATATATTGTGAGTGAGGATGTAAATCAGCAAAGCTGTTTTGGAAATATTTTGGCAGAATGTTTCAAAATTAAAAATGGAAATACCAGAGGTGCTATTTCCACAAATTGTGCTATAGATCTATTCACACATGAGTGCCATGATTTATGTACAAAGGTGTGCATCACATCATTTTTTTTCCAGTAGTAAGAAATTGAAAACAACCCAAATATCCATCAATAGTGAATTGGTGAAATAAATAATGCTATATCATACTTCGTAATAACATATTACAGTTAAAAAAGAATGAGGTAAATTTATATATACCAACATGCGAAAATACCCAAGATGTATTGTTAAGTGAAAATATGAAGAAATATGCATACTATTACCCTTTCACATAGAGTAATAACAAACCCTAAAACAATGAATGTGTAGATGTTACATTTCATGTACCTGTAAATGCGTATTTAAGTAAACGACTAGCTACTCACTGACTATACGACCTCAGGAAAAGCCTTAACCATCGTATTTCCTTATATGGATAATACAGACAGTAATTGTATAAATGTGAGGATTAAATAAATTAATACATTTAAAGTGATTTGAATATTATCCTGCACACAGTAAGTACTTTATCAGTATTCATGTTATTCAGATCCATATTAAACTTGGAAAATTATTATTTCTAGGGTAGGAGTGAGGTTTAAGGCATAAGGGGGACTCTAATTCTTTAATTATATATTTGATATTTTTATGGTGATCATGTACTTACAGACTGAATGATTAAAAATCTAAAACTTAAAAGCTTATTCTAAAAAGGTCAATTAAAAGATGATTACAGAAATGCAGTGACAAGGTAAAACAGTTCTAAGCTACAACAGTGGCATCAGGAACAGAACAAAGCTGTTATGTTTGGTGCTGGTTTTGGGAATAAGAAAGAAGGAGAAATCAGTGCTCTGCTTTGGCATGCAAGTGACTTGAAAACTGCTGAACCATGGAAAGAAATAGTGGAGTAAGGAGAAGCTTTTTGTGGGGTGTGGTATTTTGGGATGAAGAAAGATTAGTGTCTTAGTTCAGACTGATGTAACAGAATATGGTAGATTGAGTAATTTAAACATCAGACATATATTTCGCACAGATTTGGAGGGTGGAAGTCCAAAATCAAGGTACTAACTCAATTCCTGGTGTGGGCCTTCTCGTTTGTAGATAGCCACCTTCTCACTGTGTCCTCAGAGAGTGAAGAAAGAGGTCATGTTGCTTGTGTCTCTTCTGATTAGGACACTAATCCGAACTATAAGGGACCTACCCTCCTTATCTGATTATCTCCCACAGGACCACCTCCAAACACCATCTCACTGGGGATTAAGGCTTCAAAATATGAATCTGGGGAAGACACAACATTTAATCCATATTAATTAGCTTTGTGCAGGTTATATTGAGTTTAAGCACCTGTGGCTCATCTGATAGAACATATTTAGTAGTCAGCACTTGAAACTGGAGCTTGGGAGTTGAATGTTCTACCATTTTGAGGCAGAAGAGCAGAAAGGTATAAAGCTTTCTGGTCTCATTTTAAGAGTTTTCATCTAGTATTTCTATTATAATAAAGAATTATGGTATTATTGAATGATCTCTGAGAGAGGACTTGCTCCAGTGGTTTTGTTTATTTTTTCAATAAACATATATTGAGCAACTTCTATGTGCCCAGCACTGCTTAGACTGTCAAGGATAGAGAGAACTCTAGTTTTTCACTGTGTGGTAGGAGACAGGCTCACATTAATTGCAATACAGTGTATTCAATACTTCAATAGTCATATGCACAGGGTGCAGTAATGCTGTGAAGATGGGTGTAATCCAATTTGCTTGGGGTTGTGGTGGATGTCAGGGAAGATATTATAGGAAATGAGGTGATTGAGCCAAGTTTGCAAGGAAGAAGGGAAGTCTTCAATCAGATGTGAGAATGGGAAGAAGAGAAGGACATTTCAGAAAGAGGAAGAATGTCACTATAACAAGGCTTATTAGTATAGGACCAGTACCTTATGTTTTGCTTTTCTCGTCTAGGGAGCTGAAATTATTTCAACAGTGCACACCATAAGGTAAGGGACAAGACTGGGATAATAATATGTGAAGTTGAAAAGATGAACAAGATTCAGATCATAGATGGACTTTGGACTCTTTTCTAAGCAGTGGAAACAATGAGAAACATCTAGTGTGCATTCAAGAAAAATTAATTTTTCTGTTGGTGATGTGGCAGATGGGTGAAAGGGGAGTACAGATAGTTGCAGGTAAACAAGGGAAGGGTTATTAAAATATTAAAGTAGTTCTTGTTTTAGACAATTAACTATCTGAACTAAGCCAGAAACAAGGGAAGGAAAAGTGTGGGGTAGTTTGAGAACTATCCAAGAGGTAGAATGAATGGACCTTAGTAGCTGTTTAAATTTGGAGGCTAAGGTAAGGGGAAAGAGTCTTGTCAGATTTCAGGTTTCCAGCTTAAGTGACTGGATAGTAAATTTTGTCTTTGCAGTAATGCTTATCAAATCAGTCTTCCTTCAATTCACTATAATGTAGCCTGTTCTATTGCTATGGTTGAGATTCATTATAACCTATTGTGAATACTATTAACACTTTCTCATTGGCCCTTCTGGAAATTATCCTCTGCATAGCATAAAAAATGCAAATCAAATCACAGTTCTCCCTTACTTAAAACCCTTCCCTGTCTCTGTAGAATGAAAAATCAGGGGGCCTTCCACATAACATAAGAGGAGCTCTATGATTTGAACTTTTTAGCCACCTACTCTGTTACTTCCTGCCTTTGGACTTTAGCAGCATGTAATTCATGTAGTTACTTATACAGATTGTATTTTTATTCATGCTATTGTCTCTTAGACAGTGCCTTTCTTTTTTGGTTTCCCCCAAATAATCACACAGTGTATGCACACACACAAACACACACGCACACACATACATGCACATGCATGCAGACACAGTCTCCCAATTCCCACCTGTTTCTTATGCACCAGTGAACAACTTTCTTACTTTAAACCTCAGCTTAGGTCTGTAGCTCTAGAAAAGACATAGACTCCTCAGATTGAATTAATTTGCCATTTTGGTTTTGTAGCATACCGGAAGTATCTCTACAGTGGGACAGTTTTGTTTTATTAAACTGATAAGAACAGATACTACACTTGATCTTAGGTGAAAGGCTGAGAAGCAATACTGTCTTGTTTTATGAATCTGTTTATTTTTCTATTTCTATTTCTTTTTTTTTTTTTTTTTTTTTTGGTCCTGGGGATCAAACTCTGGACCTTGTGCTTGCCAGGCAGGCACTTACGCCACTGAGCTAAATCCCAGGCCCTTGTCTTTTTGAGACAGGGTCTCACTATGCCATTCAGGCTGGCCTTGGCCCAGGCTAGTCTCCAACTCACAATGATCCTCCTGCCTTAGCCTCCCTAGTGCTGAGATTACAGGAATGTGCCACCATGCCTGGCTATTATTTTTCTATTTCTGATTGGGACTTAATTAAAGGCACATGTAGTGTCATCATTATCTTTCTATCTTCAATGCCTAGTATGTTTCTTGGTATGTACTAGGTGTCTATGGGTTTATGGAATCTATACATTAGTAAATAATTAAGTGAATGGTGCTACCATTAAGTTAAAAGAGCACATTTTTGGGAAAATATAAGTCTATATTTGTACTTTTCACAGTTGAGAGCCTGTGAGTCATATAGGGATGGTAATCTAAAGGCAGCTGAGTGTAGCAATCTGGATTTCATGTGAGATGACTGGTGTTAAAATATAGAGATGGAGGTATGTGAGATGGTGCCATTTAACATCATCTGGGGAGAAAATATAAAAGAAGAGCCACACTTTAGGGCAGTGTCTGAGACCACAAACCACAGAAACATTTATTTCTGTTATACCCAAGAACGCAGGCACTGTTTGAATGTTGAATGTTCCTCAGATGCATGTGTTAAAGGTATGGTTGCTTTAGAGGAGCACGGGTGGCCTGTGGGTCATGAGAGATGGGTCCTTGAATGGGGGTTGCAGGACTCTAGCCTGTCCCTCTTTCTCTTTGTGCTTGCTGGCTCAGGATACAAGCATTTATGCTATGCCACGCAAGCTCCACTGTTACCATTCAGCACACTCACCACAAGCTCAAAGCAATTTGTCTACTGGATCTAGAATTGGAAACTTCAAAACTATAAGCCCAAAATAAGCTTTTTCTCTGTGTAAGTTAATTATCTCAGGGATTTTATGACAGTTATGGAGGAAAGTTGATTAACACACATTTGTCTATATACCTGTATGTGTAATTTAAACAAAAATTTTTATGAAGCAATATGTGGTCTTATTAGAAGGTGATGCTCTGTGATTGTTTCTGTTTTTATCCTGTCCTGTCCTGTCCTGTCATTCCTATTTAATATTATGAAAATACTACTAACATTCGGACTTGCAGATTGGTAAATGCTGTTCTTTGGGAAGCTAATAGTTAAGGAAGAGGAGAGGCTGCTGATTGAGACTGAAAAGGAGGAGCTGAGGAGTAGGAAGCCAATAAGGAGAGACGTGTGTGTCACAAAAGAATTATTTTCAAGACTGGAACTGTGGTCACAAGTGTGAAATGCTTCTGGAAGGTGAAGTGAGACTATTGAATTTGACAATTAGGACGCCATTAGCAACTTC
>RJWT010012950.1:0-22071 GCA_004365215.1 Cuniculus paca | reverse complement strand
AGGTCCCATGCACTTCCAGCATTGGCCACAATTTCTCTGAAGTGAGACTGTTTGGTTTTTCTAGCCAGTGCTGGCTATGGATATCTGATGGTGGGTGCTTATGCTTTTGCACTGAGCTGGGGACCAGCCTGCAAGGCCTCTTGGAGTTTGCATGGGACGGGAATTGGCCAGGGCCTGTGGATCTAAGCTGTTTAGGAACATAGGCGATGTTGTCTGGAATGTGCATGTAAGCAGAACTCAGTCCAAGCAACTTCTGTGGGTCTGCCCCTAACCTAGAGCTCCTGGAAGAAGCCGGCAGCAGTCATGGCCCCAGGCTTATCCTGCTCGACTCCAAAATGGGTCCCGGCCTATTGCTCTCTCCCATGGGAGGGCTGAATCCCCTGCACTCACCACCAGCCAGTGCAGACCTTCATGTTTGCCACTGTCTTCCACTGCAGTGCCTCTCCGCAGAGACCTCTGAGTTTGCCCCTGCCACCGCGAACGCTACTGTGTGTCCCCCAGCTCAACAGCTCCTCTCGAAGGATGAGTCTGGCTCCAGGCTAAGGTACTGCCAGCTACCACTTTCTTTCTCATTTAGGCTTTTCTTTTTACTCTCCCTGTGGGCTTCAGTTCACATTTTAGAGTCTTCCTGGTTCCAGGGGACCCACTTCCTTCCTTCTTGTCCTCTCCATGATGTTGTATTCCAGCATCTGAACTGTTTCTCTCAGAGAGACTGTTTACTCTGCTGCTTACTGTTCCGCCATCTTTCTGGAAGTCCTCCCTTTTTTTTTTTTTCCTTTCTTTCTAGCCCTTTTGTTTTAAATTAAACACCTCCTGTACATGAGTCTGGAGTGGTACTGGGGAGATAAAGATAAGTGAAACATGAATCTTACAACGTGGTAATAATGTCTTCAATTTTGTTAATAAATTCTCTCTGAATAAATAATACAGTAATAAGGGAAAGTGGACATAGGTAAGTGCAAATATGAGGCTGGAGGAGTTTGACTTTCCTTCTATAAAATTCATGTGATAGATATTTGTTCATGGGTGCTAGGAAACAGGCATTGGGCCAGTGCTAGGGAAACTATTGAGGCTGAGCTTAAAGTTCAGCACAGGACAGAACCCTGCATCAGGCCTATGCATGGAGAATGGCCAATGCCAAGTTACCTTCTTTAACAAACAATTTTCATTGCCTATTAAAATGTGATGCGTTTCATAAGAGGAGTTGAGGTGAATTCATGTTAAGCTGGATTTCAAAGGTTAATTTGAACGTAAGATGAGAATCGTCTTGACTTTGGAGAGTGAATTTAGGAGGGAAGCAATCACACGAATAACAATAGCTAACCTTATATAATATTTATTCCAAATACTATTCTAATTATTAGTCACATTAATTTTGTTCTTTATAACATTCCTATAAGATGGATACTGTTGCTATTTTACATGTGAGGAAATTAAAGCACAGAGAAGTTAAATGACTTGGCCTAAGCCACACAGCTAGAAATGGCTCAATCTGGGATTAAAAACCCAGTAGTTCAGCTCCTGACTATGCTCTATATCAATCTTGCTACAAACAAAGTCAAGAGTGCAAAAAGCTGTATGGTGGCAAATAGCAAGGGGTTCAATTTGATCTGAGATAAAGGTCAATATGGAGGAACTGTGGAAATAAATCAGAAAGATAGTTGGGGACCATATTATAAAAGGCCCTGAGAGTCAGAATGTGATTTTTGTTTTGTTTTGTTTTGTTTTGTAGACAAGGGGGAGCCCATGGAGATTTTTGAGCTTGGGAGTATTGTGATATGAGCTGTGCTGCAGAAGGTTCAGGCTGGAACACTGTAAAATGAGGGAAGAGGAGACAGGAAGGGAGTTAGGGGCTGACTGTGACAGTATGCGGGAAAGAGGATCAGTGTCACTAACGAGAGCTATTAAAAAGGAGAGGAGGATGACAGTGGCTGGGAATTTACTAGAATGCTGAGAACTTGCTTTAACCTGAGACCTATGGCAGTCAGTGGTCATAAAGGGTTAAATGAAAATGCCTGCTATGGAAATTTCTTGGGCATTAACATTTTCTACTTTTCTTAGGTTGTGTCAAATGCCCTTGTGATGGGAGAAAAAGAACAAGCATCAAAAGTACCTTTTAACTTCACAATTCTTTCTAAATTTCTTTAAACTTATAGGCTATACTGCTGATTTGCAGACTTCAAAGTACATAGAAGGATCAGGGTCAGATTGAAGAATTATTTCTTGCACTGTGATAAAATATGCATGTGAATTCTATGACCTGCCACTGAAATTATTTGTGTGCTAATATAACTTTGTAATATTAATTGCACAGCTTAGTGTTTCTTTGTTCTTTCAGTAGCCTTTTCACTGTATGTTCTAGTAAGTAACTTTTTGCTTATCATTTATGCTGCACTTGATAGGTTCTATGTGTTGTTTATGGATTTAAAAAGGTCAGATGGCTTTTTGAAGGAATTAAGATGTGAAGACTGCGGTGTTGTTATGGACAACGGGCTTGTTATCAGTTAAAACATTTTTTTTTTAGTTTTTATTACTTACTGAGAACACCAACTCAATATATTGTATTTGTGATTTTTTTGTCAGAAGTAACATAATAGTTTCTAACTTCTCTTTCAAGTGTGAGTACTCTCCCTCCCCTCCAAATCTAGAGGGAGGAAACCCATGTAGAAAATTGAGAATGTGGGCTTCTTTCATAAACTCACTATTTTCTCAGTTTTTACACATTTGTAAGATTCTCATTAATAACAATATCAGACTCTGTGCTTTTGTGGGTTAAAGTTGTGTTTTGTTGGAGTTGATGGAAATATGTCCTGTGAGGGTCCCAAGCATTCTCTATTCTGCAGATTCATGATGTAGAGCACCAGCAGTTTTCCTCTTAGGTTTGAACACTAATCTTTAAAAGTTCTTAAGGCAGGGGACTGTGTTTAATTCTTGGTTGTGTAGTGTCTACATGATTATTTCTAATAGTCTCCTTGACTTTTACACAGGTTTGAGTCAGTGAAAAGTTAAGAACATGGTTTGGGTTATCTCCATTTATGAATCACTGGGGGATCTTTTTAAAGGGCAAAAGATGATCAATAAGTCTAAGGTGGAGCATGAAATTCCTCCCTTCTAATCAATTAGTCTTTGGATCACTCTGGAAACAGCATAATTTAGGTGCTAGTCCTTGTACGTACTACTTCCTGACTCTGTCAACTTAGGCAAGTCATTTAATCACTGGTTAGTTGATTTTCCTGTTGTTACACACTGTGAAGAGACTGAGGATTAAATGAGAAAATGTACACAAAAAGCCTGAACCACTGAGAAAGTTTACTAAAGTAAATAATATTATTATTATTATTATTATTATATTACCATTTGCTTTTACAGGTAAAATATTTTAAGAGCTTAATGAAAAATCAAAAATGATGCACAGTGACTAAATCTGACTTGGAAGCAAAAGCCCTTTGTTGAAATTCTGTCTCTTCCATGCATTACTGTTGGATTTCAGACAGGTTATATTGTCTCTTTTTGATTAATTTTATTTGTAAAATAAGAGGATTGGGATAGAGGTTTGTTGCAACTTGAACCTGTGATCCTATAACCATTCAACAGAATATACTATTCTGGTTCTTAAAGTGTTGAAATAGTATAAGTCATGTTATCCTGTATTTGTTTGTTCTGCCTGTAAATTTATTTGATTTAAATATGATTTGAAAGATCCCTAACAGTTTTTGTTCCTACTCCCCACGTATTGGTTATTATTTTGATAAAGAGTTCTGGAAGCCTGTAGGGACCACAAATTTAAGCCAAAGCATCAAAATATGTAAAAGTCAAATCAGGATATTAAAGAAACCCCTATGGAGCAGAAGCCAAAAATTGCCTTATGTTGCTTTGTAAATCATTGTATCTGAACCAATATGATAGTGTGTGCTCCCTATTTACTTGGATAGTTGCAATTGTCTTAAAAATTCAGTCTTAGAAAGTACCCCACATATTTCAATCCTAACTACCAGCACATTTTGAAAATTGTATTAAATTATTTAACATGCTAGAGGTATCAAATATAAGTGTTATCACCAAAGGGAAAAGATTTTTATTAAGAAAATAAATTGTTACATAAATAGGTGTTTGGGAACACATCAATTATTATATGCAATTTGTAAGTCATCAAAACTTGCTGTAGCTGCATTATCAGCTTAGGCCATGAACAGGAGTTTCTTGTAAAGAATAAATAGAAATTTGAAAATGAGAGATAGGAGAGTTGATTTATATTAATATGGAAATATTCTTGTCCATTTCCTAAAAGATTTTGAAGTAGCTTGAAGCTTTGTTAAAAATGCAGCACCAACCAATAAAGTAATAGTGAGGTGGCTACTGTAACGCATTGCCAGTAGGGATACAAATTTGCATGAATTTTCTGAAGACCTACTTGGCAATATTTCCTTCTTTTTTTGTCAAGCTTTATTGAGGTATAATTGACAAATAGAAATTGTATAATATTTATGGTGTAGTGAACATGATGATTTGATAAAAACCTACAGCGGGAGGGAGGGACAGAGAGAGAGAGAGAGAGAGAAACAGAGAGAGGAAACTTGTCATCAGTCAAGTTAATTAACATATCCATCACCTTCCATAGTTACCCTTTCTGTGTGTGTGTGAGGAGAATACTTAAGGTCTACTGTCAGCAAGTTTTAAGTATACAATAAAGACTAACCCTAGTAACTATTCTGTGCAGTAGACTCCTAGAACATACTCATCTTATTACTGAAAGTTTGTACCCTTTGTCCCATAAACCCTCATTCCACTCCCAGCCTTTCCCACCCTCTCTACTCCTGTCCATTATCATTTTATTATTTATGTTTCAAAGAGTGAGACCATTTCAGGTTCCACTTATTGGTAGGCCATGCAGTATTATCTTTCTGAGTCTGTCTCGAATGTCTTCTAGGTTTATCCATGTTGTGAAAAGATGGCAGGGCTTTCTTCTTTTTATGGTTGAATAATATTCATTTATTATATATTCTTTAACCATTCATTCATTGATAGACACTTGAGTTGTTTCAAGAGCTTGGCTATTTGGAATATTGTTGCTAGGAACATTGAAGTACAGAAACTTCTTTGAGATACTGATTTGATTTCCTTTGGATATTGTTATGGTTTGTATATAGATGGCCCCCCACAAGCCTCATGTAGTGATGGAAGCAGCTGAATCTAGCATTTGTGATTGACTCCTTGTCTACTGCTGGGATTGGCAGTGTGAGTCCTGCATCCACCCAGGGATGGAGCCAACATACAATGTAAGGTTGGAATGGGGGTGTGTTTTTCTCTCTTTTGTGTGGTTTGCTGTTGCCACTTGCAGTCGCCATGAATGGCTGCCCCTCAGCCATGCCACCCTGCCTTGGAACCAGCTGAGTAGGGACTGAAACCCCCAAAACTGTAAGAAATAAACCTTCCTTCACTTTGGGCATGAGGTATTTTGTCTTAACAACTAGAGAAAGGTAACTAAGATAGAATTTGGTACCAGAAGAGTGGGGTCGTTGCTGTGACTGTACTTGACCATATGGCTCAAGAGCCTTTGGGAATGGCTTGTGGGAAGAGTTTGGAAAGGTTCGGAGATGTCGTCTAAAAGAATAGAGCTGGACCAGTTTAGGCTGTTCTGCATGGGGGATTCTGGTCAGAGCTCAGGAGATCAGAAAGCTGATAGAAATCCTGCCAGTGGAGACCAGGATTGGGAGGTTTCTGCTGAAAAGAAGGACTACATTGGTTGTTGGGCTCCAGACAATGTGTGTTATGGCTTGGTAGAAAGTTTGCATTCTGCTCATGTCCAGAGACTGCCCGAGACTGAGACTAAGGGTGGTGGCCTGATTAATCTGGCAAAAGAAATTTCAAGGCAGTCGAATGTGGAGGTTGTGGCATGGCTATCGTTGGCAGCTTTTAGCCAGATTTATGTTGGAAATCAAGAGCAAAGAGCCCAGCATGGTGATTTAAAATGTGAGTTTGGTCAGAAAGCTGTGGACTGTAAAGATAGAGCTGAAACCTCGACTGCTAAGAAGGAACAAAGAAATACAAAAGATGGCCTGGAGACATCCTGGGAAGCACCAGGTCCCCACACTTTGCAGCCTCAAAGATACAAAAGTGAAAGATTTTCCCCAGGGGAGAAAACTGCAGAGCACCACATTCAGAATGGGGACAGAGGCCACATGAGGTTCCCGAATGGAGGCGACATAGAGAATCGGTGCCTCGCAATCAGGTTCAGAGTGCCCAGCGATCCAGGCACTCGACCCCTATGGCCAAGAAAGAGAAAAGCCTGGCTACTGCTCCAGCTGGCAGCGGACCTTGGCAGCATCTATGTGGCGCTGGTTTTAGGTGCATGGAGAATGCACGCGTTCTGAGGTTAAAGAGGCTTCCACCCCAATTTCAAAAGGCCTGGGAGGCCAGGCAGTGCTCCCCTGAGAGGGCAATATGTAAAGCTGTGAGTGTGAAGCCAAAGTGGAGACCCCAGAAGTTTGAAAAAGCCAGGAATGTGGATCATCTAGGGAAAGCTGCAAAGATTGAGCAGAGTGGGCCTAAGAGAGAAGCTGTGGGAACTAAAACTCCTACAAGTGCTGTGGGGATGGAACCACACAAGCCCTTTGGAGCTCACAATTTGCCACAGATTGCTTCAGATGCTGGACACACAGCTACAAGACTTAACATTTGCCCTGCTGGATTTTGGACTTACTTTGGTTCCAATGCTCTGTATTCCCCTGTTGGTAACTTTTGGAATGGTAATGTTTATCTTGTGCCACTGCATGTTGGAAGTGTTTAACTTTGTTTTTATTTGTACAGGGGCTTGCAGCTAAGAGTTTGCCTTAGATCTTAGAGGAGAGTTGGGACTTGGACTTTTCAGCAATGCTGAAACTGTTAGGACTCTGGCAACTCTTGGAGAAGGACTAAATGTCTTTTGTACAAGGGATATACATGAGTCTTTTGGGGGCCAGGGGTGGAATGTTATGGTTTGTATATGGATGGCCCCACAAACCTCATGTAGTGATGGAAGCAGCTGAATCTAGCATTTGTGATTGACTCCTTGTCTCCTGCTGGGATTGACAGTGTGAGTCCTGCACCTGCCCAGGGGTGGAGCTGACATACAATGTAAGGTCAGAATGGGGGCGTGTTTTTTCCCTCTTTTGTGCAGTTCGCTGTTGCCACTTGCAGCCGCCATGAATGGCTGCCCCTCAGCCATGCCACCTTGCCTTGGAACCAGCTGAGTATGGACTGAAACCCCCAAAACTGTAAGAAATAAACCTCTTCTTCCTTCACTTTGGGCATCAGGTATTTTGTCTCAACAACTAGAGAAAAGTAACTAAGATATATATCCTCTGATATATACCCAGTGAACCAAGGTCCCAGTTTTTCCACTTCTTTGCCAACACTTCTTCCTTTTTTGTTTTCTTTCCTAAACAGTACCTATTCAAATTGATGTGAAGTATGGTCTCATTGTTGTTTTGATTTGCATTTCCCCAATGATTCATGGTATTGAGCATCTTTCATGTGCTACTGACCACTTGTGTAACTTCTTTGGAAATATGTCTTTTCAGGTGTTTTGGTCAGTTAAAAGTTCTTTTTTAATTTTCATTTTTATTAATGCATGTTTGCAATACATAGTGATTACATTCATTGCGGGGAGTTGGTACATGGACGTAACACATCTTAGCTCTTTTTATGCCCCCTTTCTTTCTCCCCTACACTTTCTTTTCATCTCTCAGTTCCCTTCTCATTTGTAAAAGATCTTTCTGTTTCCTGTTATATATGTTTTATTTTGCTCTTTAAGTGATTTATACTTTGGGTTTCTCCTGTAAGTGAAAGGATGCAGTGTTTAAACTTCTGTGTCTGATTTATTTTGCCATGGTCTGGAGGTGTTTCACCCATATTGCCATTTTCAAAGTGGTGTTTTTTGTTTGTTTGTTTTTGATTTTTAGTTTTCTTTATATTCTGAATACTAATAACTTATTGGATGTATGATTAGCAAATATGTCCCCTTGTTTTTAAGTTTTCTTATTAGTCTATTGATTTTTTTGAGGCACAAAATTTATACTTTTCATGAAATCTGATGTATCTGCTTTTTCTTTTGTTGCTTTTTTTTTTTTTTTGTTATCCAAGGACTTTTTGCCATGTCTAACATCATGAAGTTTTTCCCTATGTTCTCTCCTAAAAGTTTTACTGTAATTAGGTCTTACATTTAGGTGTTTGATTTCTTTTAGTTAATTTTTGTATAAGGTGTTAGCAAAGGATCCAACTTTACTCTTTTGCATGTGAATATGCGGTTTTCCCAGCACAATTTGTTGAAAAGATGGTCTTTTCCCCATAGGATAGTCTTAGCATCCATGTCAAAAATCATCTGACCATATATAAAAAGTGTTATTTCTGTGCTCTCAATCTTTGTGTTTATCTTTATGTTAGTACCATACTTAAAAGTTATGTTATTTTAGAAGCTGGGCGTGGTGGTTCATGCCTGTAATCCCAGCACTCAGGAGGCTGAGACAGGTGGATCGTTGTGAGTTCAAGACCAGCCTGGGCTACAAAGTGAGCTCAAGGCCAACCTTAACATCATAGTGAGACCCTGTCTCAAAAACACAAAGGCCGGAGATCTAGCTCAGTGGCCTAAGCACCAGCCTGGCAAGTGCAAGGTCATGAGTTCAATCCCCGGTGCTGCAAAAAAGAAAAAAAAAAGTTATGTTATTTTTAACATTGTATTAATTATACATGTTAATGAAGTTTAGTATAATATTTCAACAAATGCATTCAGCGTACATTGATCAAATCCAACCTCCCTTTATCTACCATCCAATGCCCTGACCTGTAGTTAACCTGCCTCCTAACCTGTAGTAATCATTATTTTATATTCAGGTCAACTTTGTTCAACTTCCACATAAGAGAAAGAAGATGTGAGTACCATACAATCCTGATTACTGTATTTTTGCAGTAAGTTTTGAGATCAGAAACTGTCCTCCAGCTTTATTCTTTTCTTTTTTTTCATGATTGTTTTGAACATTCAATATCCTTTGAAATTCCATGTGAACTTTAGGATAGGTTTTCTTGTTTATTCAAAAAGACTTCACTGGGATTTTGATAGCAATTGCAGTGAATGTGTGAGAACTCGTTTCCTATTTCATGAAAGGCACCTTCTTACTCTTATTGTAGATTGTGGAAGGGACTAACAAATTCTTTTTTGTCTTTTTTAAAATAAGAGCACTAATCTCAATCATAAGTATTCTGCTCTCATGATCTAATCACTGTTCAAAGACCCCACCTTCTGATATTATCACCTTGAGATTTAGGATTTCAACACACAGTATCAATTGGGGGGGATGACACAAACATTCAAACCGTAGCACCTACTCTTCAGTTTTTTGGAAAAGTATAAAAAGGTGCATATTATATTTTTAAAATCTTTGATATATTTACCAATGAAGGGATCAGGCTACAGATTTTCTTTGTTGGGAAATTTTTGATTACTAATTCAATTTCCTTGCTAGTTATGGATCTGTTTAAATTTTGTATTTCTTTGTATTTTGGTCTTGGTAGGATTTTGCTTGTAGATATTTGTGGTTTTTATCGAGGCTGAGTTTTTCACATACAACATATACTGCTCTCTTATAATCCCTCTTTATTTATGTAGAGTCTTAAGAAAGTTCTCACATTTCTGATCTTATTAATTGGATGCTTCTTTTTTGCCTGTATGTAGCTAAAGGTTTATCAATTTTGTTGATATTTTCAATGAACTAACTTCTAGTTTCATTGATTTTTTACCTCTTCACTAAGATTGTAGTATTTAATTTCCATAACTTGGTGAATTTTCAAAGTTTAGTTCTGTTACTGATTTCTAAGTTCAACCTGTTGAAGTCATAAAAAATACTAAGATTTCTGCCTTTTAAAGTCTACTGAGACTTAATTTGTGGTCTAATATGTAATCTACCTTGGAGATTGTACCATGTATATTCAAGAAGAATGTACAAGCTATTTTGGGGTAGCGTTCTGTGTGAGTCTGATCTAGTTGGCTTATGTCTACTATTTCCTTGCTGTCCTACTCTGTTGGTGCTGGTATAAAAGAATATCTAAGATTGGGTAATTTATAAAGAACAGAAATTTACTTTCTCACAGTTCTAGAGGTTGGGAAGTTCAAGATCATGAAGTCAATGCTGGTAAGGATTTTTTTTGTATCATCACATGATAAAATGAGAAAAGGCAAAAAGACAAAATGGGAGTAAACTTGCTAAATTTAAATGGCTTTAATCTCACCCAGATCCCTCATGGCCTAATCACTGCTTCAAAGTCCTACCTCTAAATACTGTTACACTGATAATTAAATATCAACGTGAGTTTTGGAGAGGACAAACTTTCAGATCATAGGACTTATTTATCATCTGTTAGGTTGTTTCTTTGATTATTGTGTTTGTGTGGCAGGGAGGATTGGAATTTCCAGTTATTATTATAGAACTACTTATCCTTCTCTTCAATGCTGACAGTTTTTGCTCTATACATTTTGATTGTCCCTTCTTAGGTACATGAATATTTGTAATTATTGTATCTTCTTGCTATTTTGTTTGTTTTTGATTTTTTGAGACATGGTCTTCCTATGTTGCCCAGGTTGGCCTCAAACTTGCAGTACTCCTCCTGCCTCAGCCTCCCAAGTGCTGGGATTATAGGAGTGCACCACCACACCCAGGCTCTTCTTACTATTTTGAACCTTTAAAAATGTATATCATCTTTTTTTTATCTCTTCTAAACTCTTCTGATTTCACATCTATTTTGTCTATTATTATTGCCACCACTGCTTCCTTTTAGTTACTATTTGGATGAAATACCTTTTTTCACTTTCAGTCTGTGGTTTTTGGGCCTGAAGTGAGTATCTTGTAGACATACAGTTAGGTTGTCTCTTTTTATCCATTCTTCCAATCTCTGTCTTTTGACTTGATAGTTTGATCTGTTTACATTATTACTGATAAAAAGGAACTTATTTGTGTCATTTTGCTGTTTGTTTTCAGTATGCCTTCTAGTTTTTTGTCCCTCATATCCTGCATTACCATCTTCTTTTGTGTTTGTTGATTTTGGGGGGGGTAATGAAAGTTATTTCTCATGTCCTTTTGTGTATATTATAACTTTTTGCTTTGTGGTTATTGTGAGGATTATATTTAACATCCTGCAGTGGTTTTCATGTTGGATGTCTGCTCAAAGATTCAAGTGTGAGGGGCTTGGCTCCTAGGTAGGCTGTGCAGTGGGAGAAACTTAGATCAATAAAGAACATTTCCTCTAAAGGCATTAGGGTAGTTCTTGTGTGTCCCCTGATAGCTGTCATGAGAGGGCTGTTATGAAAACCTGGGCTGGGCCCCATCCAATTCCCTGACTTCCTGCTCCCCCCCCCATTTGCTGTTAAAGGAATGAGAATCATTAACACTGTTTCTTATTCAATCTGAGACAGACTGGTATGAAGTAAGTCTCCAATTAAAAACAGAAAAACTACAATCGTAACAGCTTCTTATAATATCATCACAATTTCTAATTATTCCAACTTCTTGTGTTACTTGTTTAGCAAAAGCTATGTGGAAATAAGGAGGCTTATAACAAAAACTCTATTATTTATTAAATACTTCTTTCCATGAATAGCAAAGGTATGAGTAGAAAAGTCACTTTGAATAAAGAGTGAAGATGCTGTTGTTACACAAATATAATCTTAAAAATTTTCTTTCAATCCAGAAATTCTGTCCACAAAAGCAGTAGAGAAAGAAAACTCTTTAATTATTTAATAAATATTAAGCCTTAGTGTGAGGTGCATCACAGGAAATGTGCTAAGAGATTTTATTTTTTTTCAATTTTTATTCTGTATTAGGACATGTTTGAAGTACATAATGATTACGTTCATTGTGGGCAGTTGGTACATGTACATAACACATCTCAAATGTTTTTTTCACCTTTTCCCCCTCTCTTCCTTCCTGTCTCTACTCGCTCTTCTCTTGGTCCCCTTCCCATCTGCAAAAAATCTATCTCCCTATTTCCTACCACTTATATTTTACTTTGCTCTTTCTTTATATTTTGACTCACAAGAGAAACCTTGTGATATTTAAACTTGTGTGTCTGATTTATTTCACTTAGCATTATGGTTTCAAAGTGCATCCATTTTTCTACAAATGACTCAAGTTTACCCTTCTTTATGCTGAGTACTAATTTACTGTATATAAATGCCATTTATTCATATAGCCAACTAGCTAAAATCTATTACACAACCGTTTTTCTTTTTTTTTGTTGTAAGTTTTGTTTTGTAGTACTGGGGATTGAACTCTGGGCCTCTGCATTGAGCTACACCCACAGCTATTAAAAAAATATATACCCTATTATTATTTTTAAATTTTGAGACAGGGTTTGGTAAGTTGCTAAATTGCCTAGACTGTACTCGACCTTGTGACCCTCCTGCCTCAGCCTCTCAGTATGCTGGGATTATAGGCGTGTGCCACCATGTCCAATTTACACAACTGTTTTAAAGATAAACAACAACTAGTCCTCAACTAAGAGACTAAGAGAACTTGACAAAAGAATTGGTCACATGCAGTTCACCCTCTTCCTGGTTACTGGGATATATATATATATGTTATCTAATCAACTTTATGAGAGTTGAGGGGGCGAGAAAAATCTCACATCTGTATGATAGGAGGTACCTCTAAGGAAACTAGGCAAAAATAAAAACAAGATTCACATCAGAAAAATTTAAACAATGTAAATAATAAATTTAAAACATGAAGAAAGCTAGCTTCCTGCCACTGTAACAAATGCCCGACACGATCCACTCCTATAGAGCCATGGTTCGCTTTGTCTCGCAGCGTGGGAGGTTTCAGTCTGTGACAGGGGGCTCATTGCCCTGTGCCCCAGGGCAGCAGCGCAGGGTGGAACAAAATTGCTCCGGTCCATAAAGAGGGATCCATCACTTGTGGTAAAATGAATGCACCTGAGACCATAATGTGAAGTAAAATAAAGCAGACGTGGAAATTTAAATATCATGTGGTGTTTTTCTTATGTGAGAAACCTAAAGTATAAACGGCAAAGTAAAAGATAGATAGGAAACAGATAAATTGTTTGCAAAATGAGAGGGGACCCAGAGAGAGAGGAAGGGGAGAGGGAGCAGGGAGAGGGGAGGCGGCTGAAAAAAAGAATTGAGATGTGGTATGCACATGTCCCAACTCCTCACAACAAATGTAGTCACTGTACCCTGTTGACATGTAGCAATAAAAATAAAAACCAAAAACCAAAACTGCTTAAGGTAGACCCCCAGTGGTCTAACTTCCTCTGCTAGGCCCCCCTTCTGAAGGGCTGTAGCACCTCCAAACAAGACCATGGGCTGACAAGCAAGTCCACAGCATAAGAGCTACTGGGGGGATTTGAAATCTAAACCATAACAATTCTGTTTCCACACAGTGTCCACAGAAGACCAATCTATGGAAGCAGAAAGTAGTTTACTTGTTGCCAGGACCTGGAGGCGGGAATGGGAACTGGCTGTCAGTGGGCATGAGGGGTCTCACTGCGGTTATGAAACTTTCTAAAATGGGATTATGGTGATGGTTGAACAATTTACTAGAATTTACTAAAAAATATTCTTCAAATACATGTGTACCAAAAATTGGTGAATTTTATAATATGTAGTTTAGTGTAATTTAAAAACACTGTAATAGCTTTGGGTCAGTAAAAAGTCACATCGTGTGATA
The DNA here is from genome assembly GCA_004365215.1 of Cuniculus paca. Lineage (NCBI taxonomy): Eukaryota > Metazoa > Chordata > Mammalia > Rodentia > Cuniculidae > Cuniculus > Cuniculus paca. The sequence continues at coordinate 8,359 of RJWT010012950.1, read as the reverse complement.
ATATCAAAGGAGTGTATACAAAGAGTAGTTGTTTCGTGTGTGAGAGGGGGAGACCATCCATCTTCACTTGCATAACAAAACTTTTTGAGTTAGGGTGATTAATAATTCCTTATGAATCTAAGATAGCTCAAAAGTTACTCTGTAATTTACTTCTGTTGTTGAGTAAATATTTGAGGTTTCATTTAATGTGAATCCTGACTTGCCACTCATGCTATAGGAATTTCAGCACTCATTAGTCCTTTTGCATTTTTCTGTTCTGGTATTCCTGAGTTTATGCTTGGGGCAGGAGCTTTCTTCGATAAGGATTGAATTTCCCAACACTTTCTAGCAGAGTGACTCTTCCAACAGAGATCTGCATGTAGGAAGTGGTTTTCATCAAATTGGAAAAACTCTCTTTGCTCAGAAGTGCTTTAGTTCAGTTTACAGTGAAGTTACTTGTTTAGGATGAAGACTACTGAGCTGTTAGCTAGTTTATTGATAGGACAGGTTATCTTTCCTCTGCTGGAGAAACAAACAAAAATAAGAACCATTTAGGGCCCAGGAGGGCAGATGGCACGAAAAACCAGACCAGGCTGCCTGTGTCTGAGACGCGTTGGGGAGCTTGAGTTACCCAAGGTGGGGACCTGACCCTCTGTGCCTTCCTCTTACAATATGCCTGAATATAGGATTTCCTTTGCTGTACTTGGTGTTTTTCCCATGGTTGTACTGAGTATTGCACCGCAGTGTAATAAGAGATGCTGAACAGCACAGATTGATTTTACTTATGTTGCAAAAGGACAAGAGGTAAGCGATTCCCTGATCTTGAGCCCTTTGAGATGACATCTCAGCTTTCTGGAGGGTGTAAACTGTCACCTGAAAAGCACAGAAATGGAACTGCTTTTCTAAAAGAAAAAGGGAGAACCTACTTTTCATTGACCACTTAACTGTTATTTTAAAGCAAGTTTTACTTTCATTGTAGGCTTGTGTTCCTAATTAACAAGTTATTCCCCTAACCTCCAGCTCACTGCGAGCAACGCAGGCAGAAGAGGATGGATTTAGATACAGACCAATGTTGAACAGAGACGCGTAGACTCAAGAGATGGGCCCTCAGCTTTCTCCATGTAGATTTTAGGTGAGGTAGGACATTTTTCTTTGGCTTTAATGTCTTGTGTATATAACATATTTGTGTTCTTTCTCCTGTTCATCAGTACGTGAGATTTGCTGGGGCTCCTCAGTGTGTGCCAAGGGATTTCACCCACCAGTGCCTGGAGCTCTGGGCCTCTGCTGAGTAGTCACCACCCTGATGGCTGTTGGGAGTTGGTACACAGACACCCCTATTCCCTTGCTCTTTGGATGGCCTTATTCAACAGCATGTTTTTTTCATTAGAATGTTTCTGATACATAATAATTATGCTCAGCTTGGAGAATCGGTACATATACATATTATATCTATCTTTTTTTCCCCTTTCTGCCTCTTCTCCCTATTTCCCCAGATCCCCTTCTCATTTTTCCAGAGTCTACCTCCTTATTTTCTACTATCTCTATTTTATTTTGCTCTTTAAAATATTTATACTCTATTTGTGCTGTAAGAGCCCAAGTTTAGTAATTATGAATTAATTATTTTCTTTTGTGACATGTTTGGCTGTCTGATCATTATGTGCAGTACAAGATATTTTATGGCAGTCTGTTCCGAATTCCAAACAAACTACTTCCTGATAAACTTCAGGCCCATGCTTTGCTACAGTATTTCAATATTTCTGAAAAAAAAATTCTGCTTTTTCAGAAACATCTGAATTAACTATGGATTATGGGCAAGGCTAGAAATCATACTGAAGAGATGTATTGAAGGTGGTATGACATTAAAGTTATTAATTTTAAAAAATAATACATATAATTTCCAGGTTAAGTGTTGTGATTAGAATTTTCAGATAATGTCTACTCCTGCCATATTTTATTTCTTCATTCAATGACCCTAGAGTATTCATCAGAAACTGTGAATTAACTTGGGCTCTGCGAATGTAAGACAACACACCAGTACCTGTTCTGAGTGCATGGTGCGATAGGAGAGGTGGCGAGTAGATTCACAATCACGGCATGAGTGGAATGAGTGATGGGACACAGGAGGGACCACAGATGACCCGAGAGTGCAGAACAAGGGCGTGTGTTCCAGAGATGGTGATGTGGTACTTGGTCCTGAGGACACAGGGAGTTGTTCTCTGACACCCTGACTAAGGGAAGCAGGTACAAAGACAAGAATTGGGAGAAAACCCAAACTGTAAACTCCCAACATCTGCTTTTCCTGCCTTCATTTTGGAAGTGAACTCTCCAAGGTTTAGTTGAGGACATGGATGCTCTGGTTAGAGACCACATTTCCCAGCTTGGTTTTAAGACTACTTATGATAGGAGACATGAGCAAAAGTGATGTGGGATGCTGACATTCTCCTGGAATTTCTGATCGAAGGGAACCATCTGCCTACTATGAGCCACAATCTTTTGCATTTTAAAAATAGCAATATATGTGCCATGCTATGTAGGATGGTTAGGTTGTTATCCTAAAACCTATGAGGGCTCCTTCCAACAATTCGGATGTGTTTGCTGTCACTTGCAGCTGACTATGTAGTTTTCTTTCTAAGAGTTGTGTGGAATTTAAGAATCTTAGTCCTCACTAACGTAATAGCAAACTGAATTCAACAGCACAGTAAAAGGCTCATTCTCCCTGATCAAGTGAACTGCACCTAGTGATTCAAGGATGGTTTGACACACATAAATCTATAAAGAGGATATACCATATTGATAGAACAAAGGACACAAACCATATGACCGTCTCATCAGATACAGAATATGCATTTGGCAACTGTTGATATTGGTTCCTGATAAAAATCTCAATAAATTAGGTACAAAATAACTGTACCTCAACACATTAAAGCTTTATATGTCAAGCTCCCAATTCATGGCATACCCGATGGCAAAAAATTAAAAGCTTCTATCCTAAGATCAGGAATAAGACAAAAATACTCACTCTTACCACTTATATTCAGCAAAATTGTGGAAACCTTGCTGGGGCAAGTAGGCAGGGTGAAGGAATAAAAGGCATCTAAAAAGGAAAGAAAAAAGTGAAATTGTTGCTGCTTATGGTGATATAACCTTACAAATAGGAAATATTGAAGATTCCACCAAAAACTGTTGGAACTAATAAGTAATGTCGCAGAATAGAAAATCAAGACACAAAAGTCAGTAGTGTTCTTATAAATTAACAACAAGCTATCCTAAAAGATATCAAAAAAGCAATCCAAATTGTTATAGCTACAAGAAAGAAATGAAATGCTTAGGAATAAATTTAATCAGGTGGTAAAATATCTGTGCAATAAAAACTCTAGACATTGAAGAAAGAAATAAGAAAGAATAGGGTAAGTAAAAATATATTTTGTGCCCAGGGATTGGAAGAATTAATGTTAAAATGTCAATAGTCCATATGGATTGAATGCAATCTTTATCAAAATTTAAATATTGTTTTCTGTTAGTGGGAATTGAGTCAAAGGGTACTCTACCACTGAGCTGTGTCCCAAGCCTTTTTTCTTTTTTCTTTGGTCTTTTTGAGACAGGGTCTCACTATGCAGTTCAGGCTGGCTTTGCACTCACTTTGTAGCCCAGGCTGTTCCCAAACTTGCAATGATCCTCCTGCCTCAGCCTCCCAAGTGCAGGATTACAGGCGTGAACCTCCACACCCAGCTCCCTTTTTCTTGTGAGATAGATTCTTACTAAGTTGTGTAGACTGGCCTCAAACTGGCAATCCTCCTGCCTCAGCCTCCTGAGTAGTTGGTATTACAGGTGTATACTACCATGCCCAACTCCAATATCTTTTTTTTTACAGACAGAGAATATACAATCCTAAAATTCATATGAAACCACAAAGAATCTGAATTGTTGAGGAACTCTTAAGCAAAAAGAAAATAAAATTAGAGGTAATATACTACCCAATTTAAAACTGTATTATGAAACTGTCATAATTAAAACATTATGGAACTTACATAAGAATAGACATGTCAACCAATGGAACAGATGAGAGAGGCCAAATTTGAACTCATGAATCTCTGGTCAATTGATTTTCAACAGAGGTGCCAAGAAGGCATAATTGGAAAATAAAGGGTGATGGGAATAATTGGATATATATATATACATATATGCAGAAGAATGAAATGGGACCACTACCTCATGTAAAAAAAATCAACTTAAAAATTACTAGACTTACACCTGAAACTGTAAAAATAAACTGTCCAGTGTTGGTCTGGGTGATGATTTTTCACATTTGATTACAAAAAGCGTAAACAACAAAAACAGAAATAGACAAATGGGATTACATCAAATTAAAAAGCATCTGCATAACAACAACAAAAACAACAGAATGAGGAGGCAATCTACAGATTGGAAGAAAAAATATTTGTAAACCCTGCAAATAATGAGTCAGTGTCCTAAATATACAGTGAATTCTACTACATAGCAAGAAATCCAATAATCTGATTTAACAATGGGTGAAGGACCTGCATAGACATTCTCAAGACATTCAAACAACCAACAGATATATGAAAAACAGCAACAACAACAAAACAAAATGCTCAGTGTCACAGATCATTAGGGAAATGCAAATTCAAATTGCAGGTATCACCTAACACTTGAGGATGTTTATTATGAAAAAAAGTGAAAGATATGTGTTGGGGAGGATTTGGAGAAAAGGGAATCCTTGATGCTGTTGGTGAGAGTGTAAATTCATACAGCCATGTGGAAGTTCCTGGAAGTTCTATTAAAAATAGAATTGCCACGTGATCCATCACTTCCACTGCTGGGTATGTGTCCAAAGGACTTGAAATCGGTATGACACAGAGATGCCTGTACTCACTTGTTTATTGCGACATTATGCATATCAGCTAAGTCATAGAATCAAACTAAGTGTTCATCAACAGAAAATGGATAAAGAAAAAGTTGTGTATATATGCAGCTCAGCAGGGGGAAATTCTGTCATTATAACAACACGGATAATCTTGGAGGACATAATGCTAAGTGAAATAAGCCACACAGAGACACAAGTATTGCATGTCCTCACTTACATGTAGAATTATAAATCCATCAAATTTGTAGAAGCAGAGCGCACAATACTGGTTACCAGAGACTGGGGAATCAGGGAAATGGACAAATGTTCATCAAGAGGTACAATATTTCAAGTAGAGAGGTGAAATGAACGATAAGTATTGAGGTGATTTAAAAAGAAGAATCTTAGACAAGCCCCCCCATCGTGTGTGTGTGTGTGTGTGTGTGTGTGTGTGTGTGTGTGTGTTTGTGTGTGTTTCAGGCTTGCATATCTCAAAACCCACGTGTTACTTAAAGTTATTTGCTGGCTCAGGTATTCCTTAGTGGATGAGCACTTGGGAAAATGAAAATGTAGGGAAGGAGGGACACAGGGAGATGAGGCACACACACATGGTGTGGCAGAAAGAAAATAAGACTGGGAGCTAGAACATCTGAGCTAGCACCCCAGCTTCTGTACTAATTACCTGTGTGATCTTAGACAATTTGTGCCATCTTTCTGAATTACAGTTTCCTCATCTGTAAAATGGAGGTAAAACAAAACCTGTCCATCTTCTGTCACAAGGCTCTTGAAGGTATGAAAATGCTTTATGAACTATAACAAAATGTAGAGTACTCATTATTCAAACTATAATATTACGATGAGGGTTATTTCTAGGGAAAGCGAGCAAGATCCCTGGGGACAGACCCCAGATGGCCCAAGCTCAACTTCTCAGACAACTAACTTTTTCTTTTTCTTTTTTTAAGGATGGAACTGGGGTTTTTGGAATCTTATTCTCTCAAAAAGAATGGTCAACTTCATTTTTCTAAACTGTATTACTTGGACTTTGGGTGGGGGGAGAAAGGTAAAGGGCTAATATTAGAACATTAAAAAAGGATTCCTGTGTAAAATTGGGATTTAAGGAAAGCATGATTGGAGCCCAGGAGAAAAACCATGGGCTGATATTTGGGGGACGTAACTGAGAATTTATTTTCTATGCCAAGTGAACCCAGGCACATTTATTTCTTGGTGATTTTAACAGATTAGTGTCTTATTCCAAATAAGTCCCTGTTTTAAAATGTAGCTTAAAACAGTTCCAAAAAGTCTGAAGAGTGCAATAAACATTTTTTTTTTAAATCATCCTATTTGTCTGGCTTCTCTGAAGTTTTCAGATTGCTTTCTCCCTTGTTATAAGAGCTATCCACTTAAGGGTTACCATGAAGTTGCTCTAACTTTAAATTTAGACTTGGAAATGTTAAAAGCTATGCAACCTGACCTGAATAGAAATGTGGTCACAAAGTGTAAAGGAAGTCAATGAAAACAGGATTTTAATATTTTAGAAGCCATTTCCTCTGGTGCATTGGAAATTTAAATAGAACAGTAAGGGGGTACAGGAATTGGAAGCAGAATATGAAACCTGCCAGGACACAAAAGGGAAATGCATATGCCTAGTTTCATTGTCCATTATAAATAAAGAATCATTAATAAACGGCTCAAAGATGAGAAGTTCTTGTCTTTTTTAATCTCGAGGAATAAAAGCAAACTTGTCTAGCAGTGCAGGTGAAGTTTTGAAATCCGGCTGTTTGGGCCTCACTACTGTGCTGTGAAATGTTTATGTACTGTATCATATTCTTGGAAGATGTTCAGAGCCCTCTGGTTACTTCAGATCACTTTCACGTCTGCATCTGTTCCCCATTATAAATCTCTGATTTGATTTTTTCTCGTACTGCTCACGTTCTTACTGTAAAACGATTAATATATTTATTTAATTTTACTTCCCATCCTGCCTGGTTTTTTCTTTTAGGTGTGTATAAAATGTAGTTACTACCCAGAAAGACCCAAATGGGGAAGAGTGACTCTTAATGCTAAAAGATAAGTAAAATCACTTTTCCTTTGATTCAGTAAATAGGGCTGTCACTTTGGTAGGTGAAAACGTAGATTTGAGGCCTGACAAAATGCCAATGTATGACATGGAACTGTGGTCCAGGACCACTCCTGTTGAGTGGATCCTTGAGCGACATGTTTGGGATGCCTTTGCTGGGAAAGCTTTCCACCCAGCTCAGCTCCCTCTGGTGATTAATTGCCTGGTGTGCCGGCTTTGTGCTTTGAACTTGAAAAGCCCAATGTAAATACAAAGTGTATCCTGATGGGGATGCTAATGACAGGATGATAGATAAAAACCTTAGTGAAATGTGACTTTAAGCACTTTAACAGAATTCAATATATATATATATATATATATCTTTAAAAAAATTTTTTTTGACACAAGGAAATAGTGTTTCAATCTATGCAGGAATTCACTAGGTTTGCTCTCAATGTGGCACATTACTCCCATTCATAATGATTTTCAGCTTTTCACACACATGGTACATGAATTATTGGTTTCCAGCCCTACATCTGTTTTTCCATTGCTTTTGCTGCTATTAACAATTGGAAAAAAATGAATCTATAAAACTGTGTAGCCTATAGTTATCTCTGAACAGATTTAATTGGCCACACCTTAAAAGGAGTTCCTTTTTTTGAATATATTGTGCAACCAAATGCTTTCTCCCCCTCCTCCTGTTTTCCAATCAATTTGGGGCCTAGGGCTGGTGTAATCTATCGTTGACAGATATGTTTAATGAGCCTGGCTTTGAGCATTCTTAGCTGAGGGACTGTGGATTAGGTTTTATCTTATTTCACAACTTGATTAATAATCTGGGAGGAGGCTTCAACATGCTAATGGAATGAAATTTGCAATGTGAACGAAGCTTGGAGATGTTACAAAGAGAGAGGGAAGCTTAAAGCAGTGTGGGGTGGCCAAGTGGGAGGGTCTTGTGTGAGCTGGCCTCACAGCCCTGCTCTGCAGAGGCTGGTAAGGAGGGGAATGGAGAGGGTTTATGGAGGGAGCCAGAGGCCCGACCCTTTCCTGGTATCCTCACACTGGATTTGAAGGGCTGCAGCTTGCGTGTCAGCCCACAACAGAGCTCTTTTGCAATGTGTTACTCACTGCTAGTTCATGCCAACTTTGGGAAAATAATGAGAACCATAGGTTTTCCACATTAAGGAGGAAACTGGAATGTAGCAGTGCTCAAACAGATCTGGAGGCTGCACTTCCTTATGGGGTGGGCTTCTGGGAAGTGTTTTATGAACAGGCTTCACTGTGGGCACACGTGGAAATCCCTTGCTCTGGCCACCTGAATCAATTCCCTTGACCAATCAAATTGCTTCAGAACCGTTTCTCCATTAGCTGGGGGAAATGCAATCTAAATCCTTCCCAACTGGAAACACTCTCAAATGATCGAAAGAGCTGGATGTTTGTATTAGGAAAATCTTTGCTTG
>RJWT010012949.1:0-22073 GCA_004365215.1 Cuniculus paca | reverse complement strand
TACTGATGCTGGTCACCTCCTACAGTTGTCCCATAACAAGTTTAGAGTGAGAAAGGATTCTGTAGTCACATGAGGTAGAAAAGTGCTGGATCAGACAGAGCCCTGAGGGGCTGGATATGGTGTGATCTCTCCCTGGTGTACTTTTGATGTGCTACTGTGTGCTCTCATTCATTATGCTAATGCACAGTTGTGTTATTTCCCAGGAAAATTTCCATGCTGGAACTTCCCTTCCTGGTGCTTCTACAGGGAAGGGTGCTCCTGGCAGCAGGCTAAAGGGGCCATCAGCCCACAAAAGAGAATTGCTTGGGGTGATCGTATGGCTCCACTAGAAAAGTAAAGTCAACCAACCTCTTCCTCCTATTGATTAGATAGTTTCATATAATGGGAAGTAAGGTGTTCATCCAGTAAGCTAATGGCATGGTTGTCAGTGAGACCCCTACCCCTACCAGTCTCCCCACTCACTCTAAAGATATATCCATGGTATGAAAATACAAGGAGGCAACCTGGGCACCATTACCTTCAAAGCACTTTGGGCCTTCCCTTCCATGAAGCAAGATGGCAGGTCAAGAAACCTATGTGTCAAAGGTCTTTGATTCCTGGCCAAAAGGAAAAGAGTATATAGAAAGGATGTGGAGTAGTGCCCAGAATTGAAGAGATGCTGAAAGCAGGTGTGAGAGAGGACTCTCAGGGCCAGCTGCAGCAGATGGGCCCTGTGAAGTCCTGTGGGCATGCTGCGTGTGCTCCTGGGGCTCCCCCCTCAAGTCCTGGCTCCTGTGATATCTGATCAGTCTGGCTTGGCTCATGCGCCGTTGTGTTGGCCAGCATATGGGGGTGTGCTGTAAAATCCCAAAGGAAGACCATGATTTTCTCACCAGAAAAGTGAACACTAGACAGTCAAAGCAGCAGATGTGTCCCGTGTAGAGACACACAGTTACTGTGATCGCACCGAAACCAAGAAATGCAGACTGTCCAGCTAACACTGTCCAGCTAGAGGCAGAGGCGGCCAGTCTGTTAGCAGAAGGGCTACTGTACTGGAAAATTCCTGTGTATGGGTAAGAAAGGCAGCCTGCCCGGAATGTTTCTCTTGGATGGGAACCTTCAACATCAGCAGCTGTATGATTCTCGAAGTATGAGAATTTTTTTCCCAAATTCTTCATGACTGGGTGTGGTACACAACCTGTTAGCAGACTCAGACTTCTCTGGGCTCATTTTAACCCCCAAATTGCACTGAAACAAGGTCCGATTCCCAGATCATGTGTCAATAATGGGTACCCTGGACACACTGGCTGCTGTCTAAACTCCATTTACTTGTCCTCTTCCCTAGGAGGAATTTACTTTGTTCCCATAAATCCCAGGGTAACTTTCTTCTTTCAGCAGCATACTTTTAAAAAATGAGTTTGTTGTGAAAATGGAGAACCTTAACCCTTTAGGAATTGTGTGCTCTTTGATAAGATGTAAACTATGGGGGTGGCAGAAATCCAGAGCCTACTGGAGTGGACCAGGCCGTCCCTTCCTGTGGGCAGTGTAAAGAGAAGGGAGCAAGTGACTGTCAGCCATCTCCTGGATTAGGTAACCCCACAATTCCTCTGGGGTCCTGTCATGGATCTAAGGATTACCTTATCCATGATCCCTCTAGGGCTGTCTCATGGATAAGGTAATCCCTTGACCCCTCTGAGAAATCAATCCATTAACATTTTACAAATGAAAACTTTATGATACTTAGTCACTAACTTCACCAAGTTCATACTGGTAGCAAGAACTCAAACCAGGGTTTTCTTACCCGACTCTTTCGTACTTTCTGCTACTGCATTCTCATTTACGAATAGTGCTACCTGCTTCTGCCACGCCATGAGAAAGACCCTTTTCACCAAAGCACCCTTTATTGACAGATAGAAAAGTAGGTCAGAACAAGTTGGCTGACTGTGCCGCAGTGGCCATTAGATTGGCCCAAATCGGGCATTGCTGATACAGTGCCCTTCTCAGGAGGTTCAAAGTTATGAGATTATGCTGTTATAGTTAGAATCTTGAGTGTCCTCTAAACGCCCGTGTGCTGAAGGCTGGACCACCAGTGTGATATTATTGGGAGGTGGTAGAACCTTCAGAAGGTAGGGCCCAGTTGGAGGAAGTTAGGTTATTGGGGGCCCTGTTCCTGAGTGGAACTTGGTGGTCCTGGCCCTTTTCCATCTCTCTGCTTCCTGGCTGCCTGGAGATGAGCAGCTGTGTTCTCTCATGCTCTTCCTGCTGTGATATACCACCTTACCACAGGCCCAAGAGTCAAGTGTCTATGGGCTGAAACTGTTGAGCAACAAATAAACCTTTTTTCCTGATAAGTTATCTCAGCTATTTTGTCATGGTAACAGAATGCTAACACACACACACACACGGGAGCAGTTTCTCAGAATGCTAGAGTTGGTTCGTTTTCTCACATGTTCTTAGCCTCATTTGAACCCATACTGGAAAAGAAACTCAAATTCAGGACCTGGACTATCCAAGACGAGGGTTTAAAATAAAGTGGTTCCCAGGAGAGCTGAGGTAGGGTCGTCATCCTGTGAGGGTTGTGAGAACTGCACTCTCTGCCCATAGTGAGGTGACCTTGGATTTGGAGGGATGGGGAGGGACCCTCACATTCTCCCATTCAGGCCCCAGAAGGTTTGTGAGCTCATCAATCACTACCAGAGAATGAAGAAGTGAGATTTTTCTGGGTAAAGAGCTAAGCCTGCCATTCAAACTCATAGCCCGTGATCCCTCTAGGGCATCCTCTGTGGCCAGATGATATGCTCACTCAAGCCAAGGGCCATCTATATGAGCAGGCCACCTCTGTCACTGCGGTAGGATCTGCATGGCACAGTTTATTCCTCTCTTTTCTGTTGTTCTTGTCTTCTTTGCAATAGTGCTTCACTCAGCAGATATTTGTGCAGCCAAGCAGGCACCAGTGCATGCTTTACCAACAGAGAAACTCGTGGGTGTGCTGCTCTGCCTCCAGAGCACAGCAGCCCCAGGGCGCGGGAAGTCTCCATTAGCACTTCACACAGGAGCGGTGGAGGAAAGTGCGCTCATCCCAGAGTTCTTCATCCCTATGGGCAGCAGCGCTGTCTTGAAAGCGAGGTTTCATTCCATCAGCGCCGGCATTTGCCCATCATGGGACAGCTGTTTGGCCTGGATGGATCCTCCATGGACAAGTGGTTGGACATCAGAGGCTGACTTGGGACCCTGGAGTGTCTGTGCCTGGTGAAATCACTCGCACTTTCTTGGCGTAGACTGTAGTGGGTTTTAGGAGTGCCGTATTCAGCCCACAGCAGACCTTGACCTTGACCCAACCCTGACTCCTCCTACCAGCCCTTCTAATTCCCTTTTCTAAAGAAAGCTCTTAAATTCTTCCTTTATCTGGCTGTGCCTTACTATGGCCTTTGTTTTAAATAGACTTGTTTTAAACTTGGGGGGGTAAAAAACCAAATCAGTAAATGTTTATCAGACATTATTTGTTAGGCTTAGCAGTTAACCAGCAAGAGAGGGTTAGCCTCACCTGTGAGTTACTGAGAGCATCACCTCGCTCCCCTCTCACCGCTAGCTGTGCACAAACCCCAGGCTCCTTAGCAGGTCTTGCCATCTGTGAAACTGCGAAATCAGAACAAAGCAATGCCTATGAATTCCTTCACCCCAAGTGAGCTCGTGATGAATGCTGGTGGAAACCATCATCTCAGCTCCTTTGCAAAACTGTATTAATGATAAATATCAACCAGCTGTCGGAGCCCAGCATTTTATGGGCTCTCCATCATTTCTTAAGATACTCCACGCACAGTCGGGCTCACTCGCTCGCTTGCTGTCTCTCTCTCTGTCTCATTGTCGTGTTTGCTCTCTTTCAGTAGTATCTGTCTGTCTGTCTGTCTCTCTCTCTCTGTCATAACTACATAATTAAACCCATGCTGGTGTTTTCCAGGTAATAAAATACTGGGGAAAGTCCTAGCATTTGCTAACATCTCCCTGCTTGTCAGAACAAGTTCATATAATTTATATGTATTTCAGGGTAAACTGAAACAGCAGAAAAATCTCCAGGGCTTCATTTCCCACCTCATGAATGTTTCCAGGCTCCATACTGTGAACTTCAGATAATGTTATCAGCAGGATAGGGGTAAAACTTGGGAAGGAAAGGGGATTATAAAAAGAGTTCCGCATCATTCAGACCCAAAGATTGGGTTACAGGCTTAGCACATGATACAGGCTGCCCAGACATTTGGCCCAGATGGCTTGTTACAGGCCAGGCTGAAGCAATGGTGGGAAGTGAGAATGATGAGGTTGTTTTGATGTGGATGCGTGTGAAGTGCTGGATCCCACCAGCTTTTCTGTCTGCTGACCAAAAGAGAGAGCCTGGTGACAGACCGTGGAAGTAGATCATTTCCAAGAGGAATCCCTCAAGGCATTAGGAGCAGAAATTAGAACAGCAGAGGTAATGACTGTGCTCTGGCGCGCACATGTGCACAGCTCAGTCGTGTTTTTACCTCCATGACTCTTGATCCACGTCTGGCCTGGGAGGAGATTGCTCCCTGGCCAGAGAGAGCTTTGCACTGAATCTTGAGAGCAGGGAGGGAATCACACTTCAGCTGCGCCTGCCCAGTGCCTTGTCTGGAGGGACACAGGGATAGGAGGGCTGGTTGCTCCAGAGAGCGCAACAGAAATCAGACATGGGCCTCGGGTAATTATTTCCTTGCTATCTGCGGTGATTCTTTTGATTCAGAATCTCCCAGGACCTTTAACTAGGTAGGTTTCCGGGCTGATGCTGTGATACCAGTCCAAGGACCACACCAAGAGCCACTGACATGGTCCCAAAAGTTACTGGAAACGTTAACTTAGGCACTATGATGAGAGTTACCAGTTTTGATAGATTGGGTCCTGAGTCTTGAACCAGAAAGCTGACGGAACAGAAAGAGTGCGGGGCCAATCTGAAGGAAAAGTAGTGGTCATTTCATTTCTGAAAGCTGGTAGGTCCAGAACTCCAGCATAGAGGGATAAGAACAAGCAGCCGGGGGCCTAACCAAGTCAAGGACACAGGCAGGACCTTGTAGGTGGCTCTGGAGATGGGAACAGGGTGACAAGCAGCCAGAGGCCCTAGTTTATAGGCAAAACTTTCCCCACTTGCTCTTCTCTGAGAAGGTAGCTAATGCATGAAAGGACCCGTTACTCTGACTTTAACGCTTTCAAACCAGGAAGGCTTCTGACAACCTGGTAAGCAGGACCATGTTCTGCAGTTTACCACAGTCAAGAAACACCACTCTGAGCAAGGGTGAGTCTAGACACCTGTGTTTTAGGAAAAGAATAAGGTTCAGAGGAGAACTTGCTCTTTGCCCATAGCTAAAGAAAGTCAATCAAGCCAAGCCTGTAATCCCACCACATTTGGGAGGCTAAGGCAGAAGGATCATAAGTTCTCAAACCCAGCTTGGGCAACTGGCAAGATCCCGTCTCAGAATGAAAAAGGAGGGGCCAGGGATATAGTTCAGAGTCACAAGCACCTGCCTAGCAAGCACAAGGTCCTGAGTTCGATTCTCGTTACCAAAAATTAAATAATAAAACTAAAGGAATGAGTATGTAGCTCAGTGCAGAGGGCTTAAGTTAAATCTCTAGTGAGAATTTTTAAAGAGAGGAAGGGAAACAAGCTTGCTCAGCATTAAGGAAAACTGTGGAAGACTGTATTCTGACACTATTATCATGGAGAGACCCAGCAGACGTAAGAGAGGAGACATGTGTAGGACTCAGGGCTACCCTGGTGGCTTTGCCAAGAGCCAGATGTGAAGGCCCAAGAGCACCCACAGAAAAGGGGCATGTGGCCATGGCAAGTAGAAACACTTTGGAACCTTGACAAATATCTCAGTCCAGTCAGGCAGCAGCCCACAAGCTGAACTGTGCATACAAGGACTCAATAAAGACAGGTTTTTGTTATTTTTAAGTTGGCCTTGAAGTAAAAAATAAGAAAAGGTCCATTAAGGTAAGAATGACGGAAGGCAGATTGCTGCTACTTTCCAGGGAGGAAAATAAGAGCAAACCCAAAAAAGGTGGAAGGAAGCTGACAAAGAGCACGGCTGCCTGAAAAAGAGGAGGAGGACTTGAAGAATACGCCCCAGGAGCAGAAGCGATAATGTGTCAGCGTTAAAGAGCAAGGGCCCAGACAGCCAGGTTCCCATCCCAGCTCCACAGCTGCCAATGGGCACTTGAGGCAGTCTGCTCCCTGTCTCTGACGCGGGGGACACACAACTACCTACATCACACAGGTTGTCATGACAATGATAATAGAAATGAATTACTTAGGACATTTCCTGGTGTGTAGTAAGTGCTAAATTTGTTGTTTTTATGATCCCTGTTATCACTGAGTTTTTAGAAGTGTCTAAGTCCCTATCCCAAGATGAGATCCAATCCCAGATGCTATAGATATTACCTCTGAGGCTTTGCTGATGGATTCTAAGAAATCACAGCAGATGAGGAGAACAGCCAGGACCCCAAGGAGTGGGCAAGTATTTCCCAAAGACATCAGTGGGCAGGCACTAGGAATGCAGCCTCCCCATGCTGTCAGCCGCTGGCACAACTACAGGGCAAGTTGATGGTTTAGACAGACGGTTTCTATGCATTCCAGGAAGAAAGACTGCCTATGTGCCCTAAATGTGAGAGGATCTGGTGAGAGCACTTCAGCCTGCTTGACGGCATCACTGGGGTGGTCCGATCAGCAGAGCACTTAGTGTCCATGATACCGCTATAGAGAAAGCAGGAAAACAGGTGGACTGATGGTGCTACAGCTTGATCTATGCCCCAGAGATTAAATGACTCTGCCTGTGCAGTCCACCCACAACCTCCTGTCATGTGAAACTCTGGGCAGGGTTCTGTGGTGTGGACCACCATGGCATCAGGAGACTCTGTAGGAACATGTGGCCATTCCTGTGAGTATGACACACAGATGGCCAGTTCTTACTGGTCATAAGGGTCTAAGTAATTAATGTTCTTACAGAACAGCAGACCAGAAAAGAAAATGGGAACTAGAATTTTATATCTAGCTAAACTGTCAAGTATCAATGTGTTAGAAAAACAATTTGAAAATTTTAAGAGCTCCAGACACTGTACCCATGAGCCCTACTGTAGAATCCACTACAGTAGACATAAGCAAATGTCTACAATGAAGAGCAGATGTTACAAATCATGGAGTTTCTGTTGTGACTAGTCAACTCTATCATCGTAGCACAAGAATACCATAGACAAGGTTCTCCATATCTACAGGTTATGCATCTGTGGATTCAACAAACTTCAAATAAAAAATATTTGGAAAAGATACCTGAAAGTTAAAAAGAAGATAAATTTGCTATGTGCAAGCACTATGCTGAATCTGTACAAATGCAGTAATATGTGGGCATACCCTACTGTAATTTTGTGCCATTTCACTGGTCCTCAGTCTCTCTATACTGCTTGTTATTTGAGCATTGTCTTGTTCCTATAACATGTAGCTTAAGCGTTCTGTGTCTGTGTAGCCTTTTTACCATGTCATTCCCTAAACAATACAGTGTAACCACCATTTGTATAACATCTGCATTCTCTTAGCTATTCCAAGTCATCTGGAGATGATTTTAAAATGTACAGGAAAATCTGCATAGGTTCTGTGCAAATGAAAGTCATTTTATATAAGGAATTTGAGTGTCCACAGAATTTGGTATCTGCAAACAAATGATCACAACTGTGTTGCAGTAAAACTTTAGTTACAAAATCAGGTGGGATTTTGGCTTCAGACCAGTCTCTCTACTTTTAAATACTCTTCATCCAAGAGATGACTAGGGACACATGGGTAAAAGCCTGGTGATGTGTATCTCAATGTATTTAACTATAGAGCTAAGACTAAAAGGTAGCTGCAGGAAAGGAAGAATAATGCATAAATGTATGTTTTGACCAAATGATGTCGTCACCTAAAAATGGAGGAAGAAAAGAGAAGGATGAAAGAATTGTAAAAAGAAAGCAGAAGGGTAGGATAATACCATTAATTGTTGTTTATACAATGCATGGGAGTCATGGAATAGCTTTAAACACTGATAAACCAAGTAGAAGATTAGGAAAATGGGATAAAGGGTATTTTACAAACATAGAAGTACTTCTCCACATTTAACTTTTATTCACCCATAATGCCTTCACCTGTATTCTCTACCGTTACACATTAAAATCACAGTGTGGTGCCACTGCATGTCCACCAAACTGATTCAGTGGAAATAACAGATATACTAAGTATTGGCCACGGAGAAATTGAAATTCGTATCTCTTGCTGGTGTTAGTGTAATCAACATAGCTACTTTGAATATATATTTGGTAAGACAAGAAAGTCTATTTTTAGGTATATATGACCTTTAATCTTATTGTGACACAGTTTTGATCATGTTTGCAGATACCAAAGTCTGTGCACACTCAAATCCCTTCTATAAAATCATGTAGCAGCTGCTCAGAGCCTATCCAGATAAGCAAGGGTATAACAGAGAAATTGAAACAACCAATGAAAATAATAGAGGTAGTGAAATTAGTGTTTTTTATAGATAATAATTTATAACAGTAAATGAAAACAAGCAGAGGTAACAATCCTGATTTCAAATAAAGTAAACCTCAAGCCAAAAAGCATTAAATGTGACAAGGAATCTTAACGTGCAAAGTCTTAGTTCACGCTCAAGGTGCAATAATTTTAAATATTTATGGTCCAGATAACACAGCAGCCATTTATGCAAGGAGAGGGAGATAGAAACCGACTGGTTGCAGGTGATAGTAACCCACCGCTCTCAATATGGATCAAGTGGCAAGGAGACCATTTAATAGGTGTTAACTGAGTGCTTCCTGTGTATCTAGTCTGAGACTAACCTAAGTTAAAGAGGCTCCTCTGTGCCTCTTGAGGCTTCCTTCATGGGAAAGACCAACGGAAAGAAGGCAGCTCCAGCTTCATAGGCAAAGCCCCTGAGTGCCCCGCTAGATTTTGCCCCCAGGCCTGTGGAGGCAACAAAGCAGCCTCTCATGGGCTATGTTTACTGGGAATCAAATATGAACTACAGCACATAACATCTGGCACATAAAAGGGTCCCATTAGGGTGGTGCCTATTGTTTATTTACCTAAGACTGGTCAGGTAACACCTGGAAGTAGGTTTCTTGAGGTCACGTGCTAAGGAAGCATTGACCTTCTGGGTGCGTCCAAAGCAAGAGAAGGGTACAGGGCAAGTAGCCGGGACACTGGTGCCTCATGAAGGAGAGCTGAAGGGCTGTGCACATTGCAGGAAGAAGCCTAGATGGAGGCTTTCACCTAGGTGCTTTGCATACGTAAACCATTGACACCTAAGGAACAGATATGGTGGGTCATAGTGTAATGGGCTCCCCATCATGCAGAGATCCAAGCAGTTCTCCCTGATGTTCTTAATGCCCTTGACCATCACCTTGGATCCAGGGCTTCCATTTCCTTTGGAAATCACCCAAAATGGAAAAAATTGGCAATTCCTCAAATGTTCAACATATACACTAGTTGCATAACTTAGGTCTATATACAAGAGTGTTATGCAGGTCTTAAAAAATCGATCTTTAGAAAACATTTCTGATCACACAGGAATTGTTTCTGTTATTGGTAGTAAAATATAAAATGATTTGTTTATAGTATGACATCAACATTAAGAAAATATGTACTACAAAAAGATGAAGATCATGTGTGTTCTTTGGTTCTCTTGCTTCATATTTTGATGAACCTTCCAGATTTTCTGCAGTATACATAAATTATAGTTATAATTTATCCAAGAAAAATGTGGCCATAGAAGAGATTCCTCAAAGGAGTGAAAATATAACCCAAGGTCTCCTGAAGATCAGCACAAAGATCATTTTAAAAGCTCTGGTCATTTCTCACTTTTCTTTATTGACAGTTGTAGAGTTCAGTTTTAAAATATCTGCAAAGTCCTTAGCAGTCACAAGACTCTGAGCTGCAAATTGTCCTTCAAAAAAGCAGGGCTAAGGCAAAGATGTGGACCAGGACCCTCACAGTCAAACATGACCTGGTCTTGTGCATAAAGGGAAATCATCTGATCTCTTCAGTGGCCCCAGCTCTTGCACCGCAGAGCCATACATTCTCTACAGTTCTCCAAATAAAATGTTCTTTTTTGCCCAACTGCCAAAATTGCCAACCAGCAACACTTGGAGAAGGAGGGAAAGTATCACAATTAAAATTTGGGGCCACAGGACATGATGTGGGAGTCTCTTATCTCAGAGACTTAATGGTGCCTTTTTGGTGGAAAATCCAAAAGCCCGGTTGGGCAGAAACCCCGTCACTGAGCAGATACTTAAGACACTGTTGTTTAAAAATCTAAGCAAAAAAGCATTGTTCTCATGAAAATAGATCATCTGACAGGAAGCTTGTGCATAAAATCTCCAGAACATCCTACATGACTTAATGCCATGTACGTAATAAAGCCAGAAATATAATGAATCTCTTTCTTTTCTGCACTGAGGACCCAGGAATAATTTCTGTAGCTCATTAAGTATTAAAATTATTAACAAATTATTATTTTCAATTGAAAGTGGTTGTGGGATTCGTTCTTTCCTCTCATGCCAAGACTGCAGTTTGCTCAGAACATGAATTATCCAAAGCAGTTCAGGGTTTTTGAATAGTTTTGGACCAGGTTCACTGTCTTTGGCTCAGCACCATGGAGGGCTGAGTGGCTAAAGGTCTCCCTTACATAATTTACTGGGAACTTAATTGAGACTAATTATTGTCTCTCATTCGCCTGCCTGAAGAACATCTGCCCAGCAGCTGCTGTGACTACATTTGGTTGGGATGTTTGAATCTTTCTGTGAAGTGAAATAAAGGGCATGAATATTTTATTGTAGATTTATCCCACTGTAACTTTTTATAGGAAACTGCTGGTGGTTTTATTAGCCAGCAGCGTTAATGCACACTGTCTCTCCAACATGCTGGAGCCAAGGCTTAGCATGTACTCCAAGCACAAAATCTCTTTAGTGCTGCCTTAGTGAGGTTCACACCTAGGAGGAGGAGGTGGGAAATGCAGCAGAGACCACACACGGGGGTTGGAGGAATGCAGATCTTGGACTGTCCTGTGATACGCATGCTAGACTGGTCAAACCACAGAGGGGTAGTGGTTGATAGCAGCTTGGTCAGATATGACCAGTCACTGGCACATCCATGTGACAAAGAATGAATAGGAGCCATGTATCCCATTTCGCAGGTGGAAAAACTGAACTTAGGGGAGGTTTAGTAACCAAGGTTAAAAAGGACTTAGCCAGGGAGCCTATACTGGAGCTCTTCAGAGTCTGTAAGTCATAGCAAGGCTGGGATGTCTCTGGGGGCAGCAATATCGCTCAGACCATTTAGAGAGCCATGGAAGTGAGTGCCAGAGGTGGAAGAGGCCACATCTGGGACCTACAGAGGAGCTCCTGGCAGAGCGGGCACTTGCGAGTGGCCAACTAAGGGAAATGGAGAGGGGTGCCAGGCAGAGGGAACCATGCCAGGGTCGCCAAGCCAAGGAATATACTGCAGTCTGGAGAGGACCACGTACAGCCAACCAGAGTGGTGGGGGGGTCAAGGTGAGCTCCCCTTATGTTTTCCTGATTCTTATTTTCCTTAGTCCAGAGTAGTATTTCTGTGTGCTTGCATATATTCTGAAAACATGTATAATCCTTCACTGAATGATGGAGCATGGGTTGAATGAATGACTAATCATATGACTGGGTCTTAAATGCCAGATTCAGGATTTGAAAGCTAGTAGGCACTAGGGAGCCATGGAAGGTTTTGAAATGAGAAAGTAACATGATAAACTGTGGCAGAAGTACATAGATTACGTGGAAGGGAGAAGAGATCGTGTCTGGGGAGGCCAGTTAGAAACTGCGGTACCATGGGCAGGTGGCCATGGATGGGGTGGGGCACAGCCTGAGATCCCTTGTGGGGGTTGGCTTGGTGGGACTTAGCAATCGCTTCAGCGTGGTGCAGAGAGCAGTCCAAGCTGAACCTCAGATCTTAACTCTGCACGTCTGCTCTTTAGGAAAGGCCTGGCCACTGGGCTTTGGTGATGGGGAAAAGAGGAATACATGTCCACCCCCAACCAGAGACATAGTGGAAGATGAGGCAGAGAAGCAGAAGGCAGGCAGCAAGCAGCCCTAGCACCTGAGAAGCCAATGAGGAAGCAATGAAAATAAGAGTGGTGGTCAGAGGTGTCACCTGTGCTGAGGTTTGCTGTGACACGTAATGCTCATCCAAAGCCCTTAGTCACTCAGTTAAGGCATGAAGATTGTCCATACTACCTAACAATAGCCTCTGCATCTCGGGCACTAGCTGCAGGTCCACGTGGCTCCAGGCCGGACGTCTGTCTCTCCTGGGAACTCCCTTTTCAAGTTCACCACCATTGCTTTAACAAGCCAAAACCACCAAGGCCACCACCTCTGAGGCAGCGGCCTCTCTGGAGCAGCAGAGATTGGAAATAAAGTACGAGAGGGCCTGTTGTTGCCAAGGGGCTTTGCTGGCTCTCAGGGCTCTCAGGGAGCCAAGCAGTGAGGGCAGTTTGCAGTTAGAGGTGGTTGTGGGTGGGGCAGCGGCAGAGCTGTGAATTCCCTTGCTCTGACAGCCATGTGTCAGAACGCTGGCCAAGGCAGCCAGCTCCCGGGCTGTCCTGTTGGAGCCCTGCCTCTGCCCCTCCAAGCATGGCAGCCCTGGGTAGCCCTGCCTTGCTTCCCTTTCCTAAGACCCAGAGCTGCCTTGGTGGAGCCCAGAGAACTCCCTGTAGGAGCAGTTTCTGAGAGTGTGGAATTCTGAGCGATTTCGTAGCCAAAGTGGGGCAGCAGCAGGGTGGAATGCAGAGGCCTGCCTGCGTGTTTCCACGTTGAATAATTCTGTGGGGCTGGGTGGTGGGGACGGCTGGGCAGGGACTGCTGCTGGTGTCCGTCAGCCCTCCAGTGTTTTCTGTAGCTCGTTGCTCCTTTCAGGACTTGGGGTTCACTTCTGTCAGGTACAACTCAGACGGCTGTCCTGGGTAAAGCCATGGCCCATCATTTATCTCATGCTGTGTTTCACTGTTGTTGTTGTTTTTCCCCCTAATCTTAGGACAGAATGATTGGGGATAATCTGTTAAACAAACCCAAAGGCAAATTAGTGTACGCAGGTTATAGGAATGTGACAATCAAAGGCCAGAAAAGCAATGGGGAGAGATAGTGACAAGCAGATGGCACCGTGTCCTCTGCAGGTGAAAGCTGGGGAAGATGCACATCTGGTCATTTGGGGTTAAGGGCCAAGGCACCACGGCTGCCTTCTCAGGACGCTGAAGTGTAGAATGCCCGACTGGAGGCTGCAGAGCCAAATTCCACAGCAGACACGGCTTGGCCCACACAGGTGTCTTAGGGTTTTAAGAGTTCATTTCCAACATCTTCAAAGCAGGAGAACACTGGATTTTCAGCTTGGCTTTTGAAAATGAAAGATGGGGCAACACTTGGCCACGAAGGCCAGAGCTGGTGGCTGGTCTTACCCTGGGCACCATGTTCTCATTTGACTGGAGTCTCCGCCACTCCCCACAGCCACAGCTAGTTCATGCTGTTCTGATTGTGGCATCTGTGTTTTTCTTATACGAGTTTTCATGTACACAAGCTAAGATTAAGAAGTGCTCATGTCTGAACCTCCTAGCGTTAACAAATATGCACGATGACTGTATTTACTTCTCATCTTTTGAGTAATGATACCTTACAGACACATGGAAAGTTAGTTTTGGCCTCTCCCTAATCCTATCCTCTTTCTCCAGTTGGTGTATGATACAACCCAAATTTTAAATTGCCACTACATAAGTATGTTTCCACAGACTGAAGAGCACTCTTCAGTACGTTGTGACCAGTCCCTTAACATATGTACACCTATCTTTGCCTTGGGGACTCAGTCATGTGGCCTTTATGCCACCGGGGTGTACATTTTCTTTGCCGTATATTATTTCATTTTTTGTCTTCATTCATTCTGCTGGTGACCGGTATTATAGGTTGCTTTCCATTGGGGGTTTATACAGTTATGCAGTGAACATCGTCGCATAGTTTCTTTGGGCACATGTGCTAGGAATTGTATCCTGGCAGTGGAATTGCAAAGAGTCAGTGCCTGTATTAAACACCTGTCGTGCACTGTAGCCATCACTGCTGCTTTTCAATGTGTGGTAGCAAAGCTAGCGTGAGTTTCTGTTTTCCTTTTTCACAATTTCACAGAGGGAAAATACATTCTTACTGAAAAGCTTAGCAACCTCAGCACAGGATTCTTCTTTATTCGAATCAAGAACTGTGACATTTTCACTTCAAAGTAGCATTTTACAGTTTTCCTTGTCATATCCAGATTTTTAGTATCATTACTCTCATAACCATAGTTAAGTAAAATAAAGGTTACTTGAACACAAGCACTGTGATACCACAGTAGTTGGCCTGATGATCAGGAGGGCTGCTAAGTGCTAAGTGGCACACAGCCGAGTGGTACATGGGCTGGCAGTGTACAGAGCTGAGCACTCAGGTGAGCGTGGATACACAAGGGATGACGTCATGGCCCAGGAGGGACACAGCAGGACAGTGCAAGGTTTCAGCACTTCTCAGAATGGAATACAATTAAAAATTTAGCCATTGTTTATTTTTGGAATTTTCCATTTAACGTTGTCCAACAACGATTAACCAGGGAAAAGCTTCAAGTCAGAAGGGACTTGTGCACTTTCTCACCAGTACCCTGTGGGAACACCTGTGTCCTCAGTCACACCCAAATCTGGTTTAGTCCTGCTTTGTAGTCAGGTGGGTGAGAACTGGTGCTCATTTGATTTTTAAATTCACCTGCTCTCTACTGAGTATTTTCATATATTCAGAAAATATTTATATTTGTATTTCACCTACTGTGATTTATTCTGGCTTTGGGCCATTATGTGATTGGGCTATGTGTCTTTTCCTGATTGATTTGTATATTCAGCTATATAAAGAAATGAAATGCGGACACATGCTACCACAGAGGAACCTTATGCTGAGCAAAATAAGCCAGTCACAAAAGAACAAATACTGTACGATTCCGCTTCTGTGAGGGCCCTCGAGGAGTGATTGGTAGGGGCTGGGGAAGAGGGGATGAGGGAGTTATTGTTGAATGGGTACAGAGTTTTAGTTTCAGAAGATGAACAGTGTAGGAGATTGATGGTGATGAAGGCTGTACCATATTGTGAATATACTTAATGCCATTGAACTATGTAAACTTACAAGCGGTTAAAGTGAAAATTTTTATGTTGTATATATTTTACCACACTAAAAAAAAACTTTTATGCACACTGAGTGACCAATTTATTATACCCACTATGATGCCTGTAATTTTCAAAAAAAGACAATAGGAAATTTTTGTAAGGACATAGAGAATTTTACATTGTCAGTGGGAATGTAAAATGGTGCAGCTTGGAAAAGTTCTTCCATTCTTCAAATTGCTAAATGTAAAATGACCATATAACCCAGTAATTCTCGTAGTAGCATTATTTATAATATCCAAAATGTGGAAACCACCAAAATTTTTATCAACCCATCAATGAGTAAGTAAAATATGGTATATCCATACAATGGAAGATTATTTGGTAATGAAAAAGCATAAAGTACAGAAATATACAAAAACCTGGATGAACCTTAGAAACATGCTAATTGAAAGAAACCAGATACAAAGTACCACATAGTATGTGATTCCAGTTGTGTGAAAAGTTCAGAATAGGCATATCGGTAGAGTCAGAAAGTAGATTAGTGATTTCTTAGGACTGGGGAAAAAGGATGGGTATTGGAAGATGATAACTAAGGAGTATGGGTTTCTTTTGGGGTGATGAAAGTGTTTTAAAATTAGACTGTGATAGTAGTTTCATAACTATGAATATATTGAATTCTTTAAAGGGATGGAGTGTGTGGTATTTGAGCACACGCTCTTCAAATCTTCGAATCTTCTTTTCAAGGAAATGTATATGAGAGCTCCTATCTTAATGAAGTGGCTGAACAGTGACTCTGCCACTTAATCATGTGTGGCATGACTGTTTCTTTCCCTGTGAATGGATCTACAAAGGATCATTGCAAAGATCAAACCATTTGAATCACATCAGGGGCTTAGAACATTTCCAGGAACACAGAAAGCTCTCAGAAGAGATTAGCTGGTGTAATTAACCAGAACAACAATCTTAGACATTTTCTCTTAAATTATACTTTAACAGAGTACCTTTCTCTTTCTCCTTCCTTTCCTTCCTCCCTTCTCCATCCCTCCACTTCCCTCCCTTCCTTCTTCCGTCTTTTTCCTCCCTTCATTCCTTTCTCCTTTCCTTCCTTATTCTTTCCCCAAAAATAAGAGCTAACTATGGGGTCCAAGGCCCTTTTCAGGAAAACACAGACAGGGCTCAGATCCTGGCAAATCACCCATCTTAATCTCCAGGGTTGAATAGAGACACTCTAACCTAGAAAAAGGTTTTTCCGTCAGAATTCAAAGTTGAAAGTTACTTCTTTTTGTGATCTACATTGTTAACCCTACAAAAGAGAGTTCGTGCATTGCTGGGCCTCTCTGCAAGCAGAAATACATACCTGCTTCCAGAAAAAGCTCATATTCATTCACAGACTTGTATGATACACTTCAGATTTTCATTTCCTTTTTTCAGAAAACAAATATGTGAATAATACTACTTTTCAAGGAAATGTATATGAGAGCTCATAATTCTCAGGTTTTAAATGGAGACAGGCAGAGTGGAGACTTCGCATGCGGCTGTAAAGAAGCCTGGTTGGCTCCCCTGGGAAAACATCACAGCCTGCTAGTTGAGGCGCCTTCGCACCTCCTCACCTCCCCCTTCGTAGACATCTGTTCAATAAAAGCAGCCACGAATCTTTAGCGACTATAAATGGCACATGTGAAAGTTGTGTCCCGATGGTTCCCATCACAAAGCTGCTGGCTCAGGTCCGCCAAGAGCTGGGAGAGGGACTCGGCCTCCAGTGATCCCAGAATCTAACATTGCCCACGATCCTTGGGGCATTGCGTGGGGAGGACCTTGGCCTCTGCATGGCTCCTCACTCGCAGCCCTGCAGTATCATGGTGAACAAAGTCCCAGGTGCCCTGGAACCCACAATAGGTACCCACAGTAAGGCACAGCCAATCATTGGCTTTCACGGCCCAGTCAGTAGCAGCCCTGAGCCAGCGAGAGAAGGCAGGAGCTCGTGTCCTTGGAGCCTTTCCTGCTCCGGCATGGCCCAGTCACTTTACCTACTGGGTGTCGCCGTCCAGGCCTCAAATGGGCACACTGCTCTGGCCACTCGCATGCCAGAGGAACTCTAAGCTCAGGGAGGGAAGTGATTTGCACCAAGTTACATGCTTCACTCTTCAAGCAGAGGCCTGGAATTTGCCAGTCTGTGACCAGTGCAGAGAAAATCCCATACGGATCATTTGTTTCTTTGCTTCGATTAATTGAGCCAATGTAGGGAACCTTCCTAGCACAGAGACTAACACCAGCTAGGTGCTCAGCGAAACGAAATCTTCCTTTTCACCCACTTGGGAGATGGTTAAAGTCAATGCTGAGTCCCACAAGTAAACCACTTCTTAGCTCAGACTGTGATTGGAAGCTGTCAAAAATAAGTGACCTACCCATGTCTTCTTTTTTTGTTACCTGTATTTAATATAAAATAATTGTGTTTTGAAGAACGTGACTTGGATAATGCTGTGTTCCTTGGGACAACAAAAAACACTTCACAAGGCCTTTATCTAGTTTAAATCTTAGCCAAATAAAGTTATGAATAAAAGTGAAGGTTGAATCGAAGCTGAACTTTCTCAGCAGCGTGGATGTGATGGGTTTATGGTAGACAGCCTAAGAGCTCCCAGGGATATCCATATGCTGATCTTTGGGGGCCTGTGGATGTGTTGGGTCATGGGGAATTGAGGTTAAAGGTTGAAGTGAGGTTGTGTGTTGGGTTGAATTGTATCCTCTAAAAGAGATGTGTTAAATCCTAACTCCTAGGATTTCAGAATGCGATGGTATTTGGAAATGGAATTATTATCAATGTAATTAGTTGAGATCTTCTGAAGTAGGGTGAGGCGCTAATCTAATATATCTGGTGTCCTTATGTAAACAGACAGCTATGGAAGGACACTAACACACAGGGAGGACATGTTGTGAAGTAGAAGGCAGAAACGAGTGATATTTCTACAAACCAAGAACACAAAGGATTCCTAGCCCTTTCCAGCACCTAAGCAAGGGGCATAAAAGAACCCTTCTCCGTCAGAGCCCTGAGGAGGAATCAACCCTCATGATATGTAGATTTTGGACTTCTAGCCTCCCAAACTGTGAAAGTATAAGTTTCTGTTGTTTTATGCCACCTAGTTTGTACTTTTTTCAACACATAGCAAACACACATAGGTCGCCTCAGCTGGCCGATAACTTCTGCTGGATCGTGTAACTGGATCCAGTGTGATCAAAGGGGTCATTGAACGTTAAGGAGGAAGACAGGAGAGAAGGTGGTGTGCTAACTACCTGACACTCCTGGCTTTGGAGGTGGAGGAAAGGGCCCGAGTCAAGGGTTGGGGGCATCATCTAAAAGCTGGAAAATACAGTAGGAAATAGGCTTTTCCCCAGAAACTCCAGGCAGAACCAGCCCTCCCAATGCCTTGATTTTAGCCAGCAAAACCTCTCACATTTCCAGCCTCCAGAACTGTAAAACAATAAATTGATCATGGTTGGGGTCATTGAGTTTGTGGTACTTGGTTATACCAGCAAAACAGAAAAGGATACAGGGTGTCACACAGTCACTGAACAGCACACAGTGTGTCACTAGAATATTAGAATCTTACAGCTTGTACAAGTTGAGCATCACTACTCTGAAAATCTGATATGTCAACCCCAAATCCAAAACATTGTTAGCGCCATCCTGAGGCAACATGTGGAAAAAAATTCCACCCTTGACTTCCTGTGATGGGTCACAGTTGAAATACAGGCACACTCAACATAGTACACAAAATTAAGTTCAGGCTATGCAAATATGTGTACAAGATGTAAACAAATGTTATGTTTAGACTTGGGTCCCATCCCCTTGATACCTCATTAAGTGTGTGCAAATATTCCCAAATCCACAAAAATCTAAACTGAAATGCTTCTGGTCCCAGCACTCAGATAAGGGCTACTTGACCTGTCTGTGCAGAGAAACTGAATCTCTGATGGACAGAGAAGGAGTAGATTCCAAGCTGACCTTTTCACAGGAACAAGAAAAGGGTGATCGAATTAAAGAAGCGTTAACTGCCTTCCAAAGAGTTATCGTTTTACAGCTCATAAGAAGAGCTGCTAAATCAGTTAATGTTGCCGTAAAGTTTTTTTAGGGGACACAAGTGAAAAAAGGCAAGACTTAAATTGTAATTGCAACATAAATTGCTTTATGGAACTGCAGTTCCTTCCCCAAGTTACAGGATTTACAATGAAAGAGATTAGACTGTGATGTTCAATTGAAGAGTAGTGCCCAAGTGTTGCGGGTGGCTCCTGTAGCATAGTTGTTCTGATGAGATGGTTTCTTTCAGTCACCAGAAATAGTTTTTAGAATGCTACCTTTCCCCTCACACCTCTTTGAGGTATCCATTGAGAACAAGAACCAGAATATAGCTAAAGTAAACTGCAGAATATTTATGCATGAAGCAGAGGGACTCTCCTGTTGATGGCTCATTTCCCATCTCTGGGGAAAGCACATTATCAGCAAAGCAGAAAACTGATCTCTTCTACTCTCATATTCAGCTACCTGGCACATGGGAAATGCTTTACTTCTTTGTGTTTCCCATACTATTCCCTTCTAGCCACCCATCACCACTACCTGTTTCTTTTTCATTGTGATAAAATGCAAATGACAAAATTCCACAGCTTAACCATTTTTTAAGTTTTATTGGTACAATATATATAGATCACATTCATCATAGGGAATTTGTACCTGTACATGATACATCTTGCTTCTTTTTTTCTCATCTCCCTCCCCTCCCTTCAACCCCTCTTCCCCTCATTTATAAACAGTTTGTTTCCATTATTTCCTTCTATTCTCTTTTCTCCTCCCTTCTTTCTTTTCCCCCCTCCTCCCTCTATTGTTCCCCTTTGCATTTGAACATTTCTTTTCCCATTTCCCAAAT
Organism: Cuniculus paca; assembly: GCA_004365215.1. Taxonomy (NCBI): domain Eukaryota; kingdom Metazoa; phylum Chordata; class Mammalia; order Rodentia; family Cuniculidae; genus Cuniculus; species Cuniculus paca. The sequence continues at coordinate 1,945 of RJWT010012949.1, read as the reverse complement.
ACCTATTATACATTTAGGCCCTTACTTGTACTTTCAGTTTCTCATGAATTTCCAGGTGTTCTTTGCTATGGAAGTATCTTATTTCTCCATCAATTTTGAAAGATAGTTTTAGGGGATACGTTAGTATAGGCTTGAGGTTTTCTTCACTCCAAATTCTCTTTGACTTGAGGGTTTGTGGTGAAACGTCTGCTATAGTTCTGATAGGTTTTCCTTTATAGGTAATGTTTTTTTCTCTAACAGCTTTTAATACTCTGTTCTTGTACTGAATTTCTGGAATCTTGACTATTATATGCCTTGGTGTCTTGGTCACTTTTCTCTTGTTGCTGAAACAAAATACTGGATGCTCAAAACTAAGGAAGGAAAGGTTTATTTATTCACAGTTTGTGGAGGTTTCAGTCCATAATCAGCTGGCTTCCAGGCAGGGTGGAGTGGCAGAGGAGCAACAGTTCATGGCTGCAGAAAACAACAAAAGCAACAAGGGACGAGCGAGAGAGCAAGCCTCTTTCCCTCCCTTATATTGTATGCAGGCTAACTGCCCCAGGGCAGGTGTAGCACTCACACCCATAATCCCAGCATTGGACCATGAGTCAGCCACAAAGTAGAAGCCTGCCCCCATGTCTGCATGAGGCTTTGGGGGGACATCCAGACACCATAACATTTGGTATAGAATTATTTTTTTTATCATGGGTGATTAGAGTTCTATATGCCTCACTTATTTGTATGTCAAATTCTTTTTACATGCTTTGGAAGTTTTCTGTCATTACTTCTGTGAACAGATATTTTAACATTGTGCTGTCTCCTGCTTTTTTTGTTGACTCTGATCAATCTTATGTTATTTTCTTTGTATCATCTAGCAGCTGTTGGATTGATTTTTTTCATGGTCACTTGCTAATTTTAAGAAATCCTCTCATGATTGCTAACTGCAATCCTGTTTTCTAACTGATATTCTGTCCTCATATTGGCTCATTCTAATACGTATACTTTCAAGGGACTTTTTAATCTGGATATCTGTTTGAATTTGTTTCATGGATTCCATTCCTTTCCCATGTTGGGTGTTCATAGTTTACATTGTTTGCCCAAGCTCCTTTATTTTTTTTTTATCTGTATCTGCTCTAGAGTCAGTAACCATGTCCTTCATTATGCTTACCATCTGTAGTTATTTGAGAAATTATTTCTGATTTGATTTTTTTTCTAGAACCTAGTTCATCTGCTTTGTTACTGTCACTGTTACCACTCCAGAGAGTCCAGGTGTGTGGTTTTTATATTGTTCCACCTCATTTTCTCCTGGGTTTTCCTATAGTGAGCTGGAAGGCTTCAATTGCATCTTGCTTCCATGTCTTCTCATTTTCTTTCTTTTTTTCTTTTTTTTTTTAGTTTAATTTCTGGATTGATGCTTGTAAGCTGTTTATGGCAAGTAGCTTTGTTGCTACTATTGAGAGCACTTAGGAAATGACTACTTCTCAGAGATGTCTTCCAGGTGTAACTGGCATTTTGGTTTTGAGTCTGTTGCAAAATCCTAGCTCTTCAATTTATTGGGGATGAGAAGTTGCTGCCTGTTTGGCCTCACCCCTGGTTCTTCGGCACTAGCCTATAGTATCGTTTATTACCCTTAGGCAATCTCAGTCTTGGCATACCAGGAAGAAAAAGTGATTACTACATTTATGTCACCTTGCTTGCAGTAGTACAATCAGTGATAACAATAGCATAAAACACAGCCTAGAAAATGACAAACTGGGGTAACTATTAATTTGCCAACTTTAACCATGTAAACTAGATATGACAAAATCTAAAACCAAAACATTATATACAGTAAATATGCCCTCAGGGGAGAAAATTTAAAAGGAGTTAAAGGGAAAAAATAAAGAAATAGAAGAAACAGAGAAATGAGAAGCAAGGTGGAAAACAAGGGAAAATTATGTGAACTTTGCAAAACTGGTAAAGAAGA
>RJWT010012948.1:0-22086 GCA_004365215.1 Cuniculus paca | reverse complement strand
TCTGTACTGGAGCAGCTCTTATTGCCCTACTTGTTTTATCTTTAGTTGCCCATACTTCAGGATTTATTTCTGTCTCCATGAGGGGAAGACAGTGTACTTGACCAGGGTACATATATATTATAGTATTTAAACAAGATAAAATATCTCTTCCTAGGAGGGGAACTGGACTTTCAGGCATAATCAAAAATGAATGTGTAAAAAGAAAACCATCCCAGTTATAGCCCAAGGGTTGTGAAAAAGAAAGAATTACCTTCTCTCCAGTGACTCCTTTCATTGAGGTATGGCAACTAGAAGGAAGGCCAGAATTGGAAAGATGGACTGAGAGACTTGTGCCAGTGTCCAGCAATAGGCTGGTTTCTTTTCCCTCTACAGTCATGATTACTCGGGGCTCCTCGGTGGAGATGACAGTCTGGCCAGAGGGAGAGAGCAGAGAGTGCCCTAGGGCCTGTCAGTCCTGCTGGACCAACTGATAGGATGGGTCTGAATTCTGGGACCTTGGCCTCAGGGGGCAGTCTGACCTTCAGTGGTCACCTTTGCAATCAGGGCAGGGCCTAGGGGCTTCCTATGGCAGTCTCTCATAAGATGGCCTGGCTTGTGGCAGCGATAGCAGGTAGGGGTTGTTGGTCGAATTCTTCTTGGAGCCCAGGGAGTCAGATTTAGGGTCTATTTCTCTTAATGCTGCAACAAAGGCAGCCTCTTTTCTCGGTCTCTGTTTTCTCTCGTTGGCTTCCTCCTCATCACGGTTTTAAAATGTTGAGGAGGCAATTTTTAACATAGTATCAAGTGAAGTATCTGAAGAAAAAGCATCTTTTGTAGTTTTTTTCTAGTGTCTGAGGCTGACCGCGTAATAAATTTATCTTTAAGAATAATTTGTCCCTCTATCGAATCAGGATCTAACAGAGTGTGTTTATCAATGCCTCCCATAAACGATCTAAGAAGGCAGAGGGATGTTCCTTTTTCCCTTGTTGAATAACTGGTAACTTAAAATAATTCTTGAACCACTTTAATTATAGATGAAGGAATTGTCTTATTGGATACAAAGATTCAGTAACTACATTTTTTTTTTTTTTGGTACTGGGAATCAAACTCAGGACCTCGCCCTTGCCAGGCAGGCACTGTATCCCTGGCACCATTTCTTTTCTTTTCTTTTCTTTTCTTTTCTTTTCTTTTCTTTTCTTTTCTTTTCTTTTCTTTTCTTTTCATTGTCATACAAATCTGAGTGCCATTATTTGATTCACATACTACCACTTTCACATTTCATGTTCCTCTTTGGAAAAATTTTAATTTCCAGTTTATATGCTGGTTTATGTGCTTAGATTTTAGCATTTTTCATCTTTTAATCTTCAGCTAAATTTCCTTAGACAAAAGCAAATGATTTTTACTGTCACTAAAATTCTGCACAGGAATTTGATAAGTTTTATTTATGTTGTCTGAATTATTTTTTGGGGGTATGCTTAATTTTCCTTGACCATCCTTTAAAAAATAACAAATATATCTGGACAATATAAAAGGAAACTTAAACATGGAGATAGAAAGCAATCAGAAAAGTGTGAGAAAATATGAAAATATAAATTGAGAATAAAATCTATAGAAATTAAAAGGGAAAAGTCTAAAAACAAAAACAAATTGACATTTTTAAGATTCTTTTTGAATTGGGCGTGTATGTTAATTTAAAGCACAATGTTCCATGCAATTAAAAGTTGTGGACTTAGAATATTTTTCTTAGAGTATTTTCTTAGCGTTAGAGTATTTTCCTTAGATCTCTTTATGAATTTCAGTTAATTTATGATAGTTTGATCCATATAGCCTCAAAATATAAGTAAAAAGAATGGCCTTAAACACAAATGAGAGAAATGGAGAAAATAAAGCATTTTGTTTTAATTGATGTTAAATTTCTTTTTCTGTTCTGAGTACCCAGGAGGAATATTTTCCTCAGATTGTTTGCTTTCTAAAGCATCTGGGAATTTGGAATCATGATCAGGGACAGAGATTGTGAAATACAAGAAGGATGTATATTGGAATGGAATGGTCAAATAAGGAAAAAAGAATTAAAAAGTAAAATACATGAAGGGAACAAATCCTAATTAAAACCACTTTCCTATCTTTAAGAAGCCCCAAAATGCTCATAGATGAAAGCAGGGTGCTTGTTTTATTAGTTGCCTAACCAATCAATACCATCCTGGAAGCAACAACTGTGTAAACAGAAAGCCTCCAGCAAACGCTTTGTAGAGCCACCTGCACTCTGATCTAAAGTGAACCAGAGTGACATTTCAAACATTCTCATGAGAAGTTTTCTACTTTCTCAGGATACAGCATTCCACATTGTCCATAAGGATGATTGGAATATGTTCAGCAGCATTTCTTTCATTCCAGTGTGTGTGGTACGATGACTTTGAGCCATAGTTAGAAAAAATGTTCATCCTTGATTTTGAGCAAATAAAGCTCTGATATAATACTCTGCCTATTTCAAAAGATATTAAGAGAAGTACAATGTATTCCTGATAATTATCATTGCATGTGTTCCTGGTTCACATTATTTCTTTCTCTTTTTTTCTAAATTAGACTATTGACTCACAAAGTTGCATTTTGTTACAAAGCTTATCTTTTTGTATATGGTTAGAGTCATTCAAATAGTCACATCTTGATATAAACTCAAGCCAAAGTATGCTTAAAATAATTGGTCCAAAATGGAAACAGAGTTTTCTCTTTGCAATTAAACAAAGGTATTATCTATTTGTTACTGACAAATAGCTTAGCCTGATTGGACTTTTTAGTTGGTCCAGATTTATAAGAAGTTTTAAAATAAAAATAACTACCAATTAAGAAATACTGTATCCTAACTATTGGGCTGTTTGTCTATTGATTTAGATAATGTTTGCCAAAGAAATGTGGGATAATTACTGTGACAAATTTCATAAGGAAAAATAAGAATTAGGAGAATTGTGCAACTTTTTCCAAACAATACATGTCTAAGTATGAATTTGAACTCCGTTCTAATTCCAAAGCTTGGATTCAGAATATCATTTCCTACACACTGCTTTCTTTACTGGTGAATACTAACAATTGAGTAATTACCTGTTTACTGAATTTTTGTCTTTTTTGTTTAAGTTGAATTATGTGATAATGTTTATCTATAGAAATAAAATAACTTCATAGCCGTTAATTAAAATAAAATCCTCAAGTGAATTATATGGTGGTAATTCATCAATCTAAATTATCATCCACATACATAGACTTACATATGAGACCTCTAAAATTTAATATAAAATAAGTACCCGAGTTACTTTAAAATTAGATATCATTTATAATTTTAATTTTAAGTATAATTTTAGGTGGATATTGATGGAGTAGTTATACTTTACAGTAACAGTTATGTATTTGAAATTACCGGGTGTAAATAGGAATTCATTAGTCCTTCAAAAGAATAAAATATAATAATATGTATATAGAAGTGAGAAGATACAGAAAAGGAATGGAGATTAAAGGAGGTTTTGAAAAAGGAATTCTGTCAGATGAACATGACCTAGGGCACCATACATTCTGTGAAACACAGAAATCAGCAAACATCTTCATTCTTAACAATTCTTTAGCAATGCAAGGCCAGGAAGAGCAGCTATTTTTAACTCATCCTAAAAGAGTAGGAATCACCTAACACTTGTATGTGTATGAGGGTTTCAGGAAAATCTCTTAGACATCAACACATGTACTATTCACTTTTCCACCCACTCCCCAGCATTCCTTACCTATTTGTCCATAACCAGAGTTCTCTTAACTAGTGGCAAATATTTTTATTCCTATGAGTATAAAGTTAAAAAACTAAACAAATGCTTAAATGTAAGGAAGAAAACATTTTAGCCGAAACTCGCTTACTCTTATCAGAATCATTATTTCTGAATTTAGTAAATTTAGAAAAACATTTCAAGGAAAAGGATTCCAGTTGACTCACCCCAAAGAGCGAGGCAAGATAGGGCTTGGAAAAATGAATGTGGTATAAACAAATCTTGTATTCTATGATTCAAAATAATTCTGAGAATTTTCATATTAACTTACATATGTATATACACAAACTATATATATTTTTGGCAAGCATTAAAATAGATGAGGTTTGTTTGGTTGCTTTTGAGTTTCATTAATAGAACTAGGCTAATTCCACTTATGTATGAAGTCCCTCCCTGATCTTCAATCCCCTTTGACAAAGCAGTAGATTATGTTTAAAGAAAAATTTATCCCTATAATATATCTTGGGCAGTAAGCTAAGTAAAAATGAATCCACACTTAGACCTATGCTAGTAAATTTATAGAACAAGTCAAATGAAAGACAATTTTTTTAAAATGCCAGAGAAAAGGAAAATTATACGCAAATGAATCACAAATAGAATGAAGAATGATTCATTGGTAGTAACTCTGGAAGCCAAAAGACAGAGGAATAGTACCTTCAAAGAAATGAGAAAAAATAACGATTGACTTGAATTTCCAGCAAAAAAATATCTTTCAAGAGTAAGAACAAAACCACGATAGTCTCAGGAAAATAAACACTTCAGAGTTTACTACCAACAGACTCATTGAAAGAATCCTAAAAGCTACCTTCAGGAAATAGAGATTTAGTTTAGAAGGCAAATAAAATGGTGAGTAACAATAACAATGATGATGTTTTTGTATACAGTGCAGATATGTAACATATAACTAAAAACCTAAATTTCCAAATTTTACAGTCCCACTTGAATTTATAATCTATTCATTTTAGTACATTTTCATTTCCCTCCTTTTGTTATCTCTGCAATTTAAGCACAATAAGTACTTCTATTAGATGCCCTCCTCTCTCTTGCTTTGACTGACTCATTTCCCTTTCATGGCAAAGTCAGTAAATAGTGTAGATCTTATTTAACATTTTCTATATGCTTGATCTCTACAGCTGAATTGCCAGAGAAAAATATGCTACTATGCTTATCAGTTTTGCTTTTATGTTAATGACCAGAAAGGGACTTTGACACTGCTAAGCAATCACACTTTATTCTCATATTCTTATCCCTCTACCACTGTTTTAGCTGACTACTGCTATTTATGTCCCCTTTCCATACACCATCATCATCTCCTGCCCAGCCTCATTCTCTGCTGATGAAATTGCTTACAATTTCTCTGGAAAAATAAAAATATTTTAAAGAAAATATTTCACAGATCTCTGTCATCAACAGTCTTCTCACTTATTACTACTGAGGGACTCTCCTAATGAATGAAACCATCCTCTCCTTTTATAATTTAGGTTTCATTCTTTCTTAACTTCAAAAGAAAATCAAATGCTGGGAATTATCTTTGAATTTGATCTTGGTTTCAAAGACCAACTAGCTGATCAATAAATCCTTTTGCCTTTTTTGTCAAAACATATGCAGAAACAGACCTACCAGATTGAAGCCAGCATCATCCAGCACTTGGGTTATGGACTTAGGCCCTGCTAATATAACTCACATTCTATAAGTTACCTACTTCCTAGATGATTCTCAATCAAACATCCATAATAAAATATTTATTTTTAGTGAACTCATATTGAATTATAGCATATATTTGTCCACTTTTCCAAAAAATATATGCATTCATACAGCTTCCCTAGGGGAAAAATAGATTAATGGGAAATTTCTCCATGTTATTGCATGCATTATTAGTTTGTTTGCCCTAGTTGCAGAGTATCACTTTATTATATGAATATATTCAATATATTTATCAATTCTATTATCACTAAATATAATTTTTAGTTTATGACTGTTTTCATGCTTCTATGATGTTTCTTACATATTATAGACATAAATATGCTTTACTTATGTATATATATAGCTATATATGAAATTTCTATTTGAACTCAATACTCAAATTTAATTAAAAAAATGCCCAAACATTTTAAAAGTGGCTGTACTAATCTATATTCACACCAGAATGCATAGCAGTTGAAATATTGTTTCACTAAGTATTGTGTTTTTTTTTTGTTGTTGTTCGTTTTTCTTTTTGAGACAGGGTCTTGCTATGCAGTTCAGGCTGGTCTTAAACTCACTCTGTAGCCCATGCTAGACTCAAACTTGCAGAGATGTTCCTGTCTCAGCTTCCAGAATGCTGGAATTATAGGCATGCGCCACCATGCTTGGCATTATTATATTTTTTAAATTTATTTTTTATTTTTATTACTTCCCTCCCTCCTTCTGCCTCTTCATTTCTTTCAAATTTGCAAAAGATTTCCCTGTTTCATATTATCTATGTTTTATTTTACTTTTTAAGTTACTGAAGAGAAATCATGAAATATTTTAGCTGGTACATTTAATTTCACTTAATATTATGGTCTTGCGGTGCATCCATTTTCTTACAAATGGCTGAAATTTATCCTTTATGGCAGAGTTGTTGTTTTGGCTACTTTTCTCTCATTGCTGAGACAAACACCTGACACCAAAGTGAAGCAAGGAAAGGTTTATTTAGCTTACAGTTTCTGGGGATTTCAGTCCATAATCAGCTGGCTCCAAGGCAGGGTGGCATGCACTGGGGCAACACTTCAAGGCAGCAGCCAGAGCAAAAGAGGGCAGCCGTTCATAGCGGCTGCAGGCGGCAAGAGCAAACCGTGCCAAAGAGGAAACACACCCCCCATTCCGACCTTACATTGTCTGTCTGCTCCACCCCTGGGCGGGTGCAGAGCTCACACCATCAATCCCAGTGCTACACACCGAATCAATCATAAATGTTAGATTCAGCCACATCCATGACTACATGGGGCTGGGGGGTCATCTATATGCAAACCGTAACAGTTGTACTTCATAGTGTATAGATACCACATTTTCTGGAGTGGTTGTGCTTTGGTTCGTGAAGGGGCAGCGGCCAGACTGAGGGCAGGAGGCTGAGGAGGGCAGAGGAGGGCAGAGGAGGAAGGATTAGAACTCCAGAGCGTGGGCAGGTGGAGAGGAGGAGGAAAGGCCCCACCACAGTGCAGTGCGAGCAGAGCTGCGGGCTCACTGGTTCTTGGGACCATGCCTGGGCCTTGCTGCGGGGAAGCTGTGGCCCGGCGGCTCCGCGTGGTGAGGGCTCAGGTTTCTTTACTTCCAGAAAGAAAAATATCGACACCTTGCACTCTGGCAGTTCACGTAGGAGTCTAAAATCAGGCAGTTGTTTCAGATTTGGACATGGCTAATCCGGTAGCAACAAGACCTAACGGGCCAAATACTGGAAATGAGACATGCCAGTTCAAACTAGTACTTCTGGAAGAGCCTGCTGTTGGCAAATCAAGCCTAGTGCTTCGTTTTATGAAAGGGCAGATTCATGAATTTCAAGAGAGTACATTGCTTTTCTAACTCAGACTGTGGTCTTGATGACACAACAGTAAAGTTTGAAATAGGGGATACAGCTGGTCAAGAAGGATACCATGGCCTAGCACCAATGTACTACAGAGGAGCACAAGCGGCCAGAGTCGTATATGATATCGCAAATGGGGAATCTTTTGCAAGAGCAAAAAATTGGGTTAGAGAACTCAAGAGGCAAGCAAGTCCTAACATTGTAATAGCTTTATCAGGAAGCAAGGCTGATCTAGCAAATAAAGAGCTGTATATTTCCAGGAAGCACAGTCCTATGCAGATGACAACAGTTTATTAGTCATGGAAACATCGCTAAAACATCAGTGAATGTAAATGAAATATTCATGGCAGTAGCTAAAAAGTTGCCAAAGAATGAACGACAAAATCCAGGAGCAAATTCTACTAGAGGAAGAGGAGTAGGCCTCACTAAACCTATGCAACCAATCAGAAGTCAGTGTTGTAGTAACTAAACCTCCAGTTTGAACTAGCTGGAATATTCTGCTTCCTAAATGTTAGTAACAGTGGAGTTGGAGCATTTAACCAGCCCAGTACAACTCCCAAAAAACGAGAGACTTATGATAGATTCAAATTTCTAATACAGAATTATTTCAAGTGTTTTGAACTTGATTTTTAATAATGTGCATGTGTCCCTCTGACTAATGTTTCAGCAACAGAAAGGGCAAATGAGATCTGTGTAATTATTTCACTGGAAAATTGGAGGGAATCATTTCTCTTCATTAGAAATAAAGACAAATGACTATCTGGACCCACAGTTAACCATTCAGTTTCTCCAAACTGGAACAGTAGTCATATGTGAAAAAATTAGAAACTATTAATTTGGTCTTTCTAAAAAACATTTTTTGCAAGGTTATAAATGTGTTTATGCTTAGCTGCAGTATTCAGGTAAACTTTCTTCTGTTATCTAAGGTGTACATCCCACATTTTAGTAAGTTAATCACAAAAAAGTCTCATCTCTAGGAAAAAAAGGAATATGAGTAGCATGTAAATTATAGCCCATCTTACTATTTTTCTAAATGGGGTAAAGAAGTTGAATGTAACCCTACCTTGTTTAGGAATATGAAAACTAATAAACACATTTTAATGAATAACCTTCCCTTCATGTGAGCTCTTCAAAAAATGAAGCAAACCAAGTATCTGATTTTTTTTTTCGTTTTTTGTTTTAATCACTGCAGGCCATTACATAGGTCTTATTTGGGGGCAGAAAAGAGGCTTTTGTTCCCTTTGGATGTAACACAGTCAGTACACTAACAATTATGTCCATTCAAACTTGATTGTCTTAAATTTTATCTTCAACTGTAAATAGGGTACTGCATTGCAGCTTCCATGTATGTTTATTATTTTTGTGTAATAGTTGAGTTGCTTAAAAGTATGCAAAATGTACAGTTGCTAAAACAGCTCATTCTTTCTCTCGCCCTTTGAAAAGAAGGGGCTTCAGTTCCCACATGGCTAGAACCATAATAAGCAATGTATCTGTAACTTATAACATAAATATTGCAATGTTGGTAACACTCTTGTAGCCTTGTGTTTCAAAGTCCACATTATTTTGATAAGTTCTGTATAATGCATTAATTTTTAGGTATTTTCATTATATGTAATCTACCATGTGTCAGATGATTTAATCTATTTCAGCATCCAACTCTTAGCAGACCTCTTGTACATTTTACAGTAATTCAGAATTAGCAATGAAAACAGTTCACCAGTGTTTAGTTTTATATTGAGGTGCTCAGGTTGGAATAAAGTGGTATAAAACGCAAAAAAAAAAAGTTACCACATTTTCTTTATCCATTCATCTATTAATAAACACGTAGACCACTTCCAAGTTTTAGCGAATATGAGTTCGGGTGCTGCAAACATGGGTATGAGTGTATCACTGTAATATGATGTCTTTAACACTTTTGGAAAGATACCTAGAAGGAGAATAGCTGGGTTGAGTGGAATTTGTATTTATAGTTTTTTGAAGACTTTACTGATTTCACAGTGGTTGTACTGGTTTACATTCCCATCAACAATGTAGAAGTACTCCTTTTCCCCAGTAGTCTCTCCAGCATCTGTTTTTAACTGATTTCTTGAATATGAGCATTCTTTCTGGAGTAAGATGGTATCTTGGTATTATTTTAATTTATATTTCTCTAGTGGGCAGAGATGTTGAATATTTTTTCCCTGGATTTATGGGCCATTTGTATTTCTTCATTTTAGAAGTGTCTGTTTCAGTTGCCTATTTTTTTGATTGAGTAGTGCATTTTTGGTGTTCTAAAGTTGTTTTTTTTTTTTTTTCCATACCAGAAATTGAACTTGGGACCTCGCACTTACCAGGCAGGCACTGTGCTGCTGAGTTATATCCCTGGACCTAGTTTAAGTTTTTGAATTATTGGTATAATCTCGATATTAGTTCTCTGTCCAAGGGATAGCCAGCAATTTTTTTCCCATTCTGTATGTCTCTTCATTCTCTTGGTTGTTTTCTTTGCTGTGCAGAAGCTTTTTAATTTGTAAAAATTCAATTTATTGATTGTTGATGTTATTTCTTGTGTGAATTGGGGTTCTGTTGAGAAAGTCCTTTGCCTATTCCTGTGCCTATGTCTTCACAAGTTTTATCTATTTTATCTTCCAGCAGATTAAGTGTTTTGATTTTAATATGTAGATCTTTAATCCATTTTGATTTTAGTTTATCACATAGTGAAAAATGTGGATCTAGCTTCACTCTTCTGTATGTGGGTAGCCAGTATTTTCCTAGCATTATTTGTTAGTCTGCCCTTCTTCCGGCATGTTTTTTTGGCCCCATTCAGTTGACTGAAAGTCTGGGGCTTATTTCTGCGCCTTCTGTTCTGTTCTATTGATCCACATGTCTGTTTCTGTGCCACTGTGTTTCTGTGCCACTAGCTTGCTGTTCTCATCACTATAGTTTTATAATATAACTTGACATATGTGATTATGATGCCTTCTACATCGTTCTTGTTGCCAAAAATTACATTTCTTATTCTGAGTCTGTTGGGGTTCCACATAATTTTAAGAGTTTTTTCTAGTTCTGTAAGACATGCTGTTGGTCATTTGGTTGGAATTGCATTAAAACTATGTATCAGTCTTGGTAGTATGGGGATTTTGACAATATTGGTTCTACCTATGAAGGAACAAGGGATACCTTTCCATTTTCTAATGTTTCTTTGGTTTTTTCATAGTACTGTAGTTTTTGTATTAAAGGCCTTTAATTTTGCTTTTGGTTTAATTACTTGTATTTAATCTTCTTGAAACTATTGTGAATGGTATTGTTTTTCTAATTTCTTTCATGGCAGGTTCATTATTGGTAGAAAGCTACTTATTTTTAAGAATTGATTTTGTGTTGTGTTATCTTAGTGAAATTGTTTGTTCTCAGAGTCATTGGTGGAATTTTTTGGTCTTCTTTGTAAGCATCAAGTCATCTACAAATAAAGATATTTTGACTTCTTCTTTTTCTATATGCATCCATTTTATTTCTTTCTTCTGCTTGATTGCTTTAGTAAAAGATTTGAGTACTACTTTGAACAATACTGGTGACAAGAACAATACTTGTTCATGATTATAGTAGAAAATGTTTCAGTTTTTTTTCCCATTTAATATGATATTGGCACTAGGTTTTTCATAAATGGCATTTATCAGATTGAGATAAGATTCTTTTATACTTATTATGTTCAGAGCTTTTATAATGAACAGATTTTGGATTTATTCATAGTTTTTGTCTGTGTCTATTAAAGCAAACATGTTTATGTCCTTGTTACTGTTCATGTGATATACTGCATTTATGGTTGTGAATATGTTGAACCATCCTGAATATGCATTCCTGGGATGTAGACTACTTGGTTATGATGGTGATCTCTTTCAAAAATTTGTTCAATTCTGTTTGCCAATGTTTCCTTGAGGACTTTAGCATCTATGTTTATTAAAGGTAATATCTATAGTTTTCTTTTTAAATTTAAGTATTTGGTTTAGCATCTGGTAAATAGTAGCTTTCAGGAATTAATTTGGGAGCATCCTTTTCCTTTCAATTTCATTAAATTTCATTAAATTTGAGGAATATTGGCATTAATTTGATCTTCCCTGAAATTCTTGTAGACTTTGACAGTGAATCCACTGAGTTTTGGCTTTTAAGTTGGTCATTTTGGTTTTTTTTTTTAGTTATTGCTTCAATTTTGTTGTCGATTAAAGGACAGCTCAGAGTTTTTATATCTTATTAGTTTAGTTTTCGTAATTCATAAGTGTCCGGGAATCTATCCATTTCTTTTAGATTCTCAAGTTTATTGCTGTATATGTTTTTGAAATAATTACGTACATCTTATGGATTTCAGCATTATTCTTTGTGATCTTGCCTTTTTCACTTCTGATAGCGCTGATAGGGGTCATTTCATTCTTTCTTTTGAGAAATTTCCCTAAGGGTTTAATCTATTTCATTTATTCTTTTGAAGAATCAGTTCTTTGGTTAATTGATTCCTTGTATTTTTTTGGTCTCAAATTCATTATTTCCTTTTCTGATCTTTATAAATTCCTTTCTTATACTAGCTTTAGATTTGGATTGTTCTTGTTTTTCTAGGACCATGAAGTCTGTCACTAGGTTATTTATTTCGTCTCAAGTAATACTATATGAGCATTCATTGCCATAAACTTCTCACTTAGGGACTGGTTTCACTGTGTCCCTGTGGTTGACTAACTAATGGCCAACTTGCAACACCTAGCTGAACTGAGTCAGTGTGGTTTTGGATATGGAAGAACCACCTGATGATTGTTCTCAACAACATAAAAGGAGATATGCAGGGGAAGATGGCATGCTGTTGCTGTAGAAGCTTGTTGTGCTGGTTTTCCACATATGAACTTGGCTAGTTTCATCATTGGAAGAGTTGTGGTCCTAACTGTTTCTGAGGATGGCAGCCGTTCTCTTCAGGGAAGCTCTGGTACTTGCCTTGAGTGTTGCTTCCTGGCTCCAGTGCAAATCTCTTAGCCTGGTCACACAGCTCTTTCACTCTGCTTCTTACATTATATGTAGCATTCTTTAACTTGTATGTCAAATATTGATAATTTCATCATATAAATTATGTGTATTATGTTTTGTTCTTCAGTTATGTACTTAATGCAAAGCTTGAAAGCAGTTTTCTAAATTTGGGTGAAACAACAACACTTTCTAAAGGAAATTCAAAAACTAAATACTAAATTTAAATGCAGAAAGAAGTCATTGCAAAAGCCCTGATTCTTCAAGCACTTACAGAAAGTGCTTGCCATGATAAAACAGTAGGTATTCATTATTATCAGTCTACCAGTATTCAATAGTAAATGATTTTCTACTTAGTGTTCTAATGTATGTATGTATTACTCAGAAGATGTTGCCTAAGGCCTCATGTTGATGTGGAACAATGACTACAAAGAATGTAACAGATTTCTCATTTCTTGACACAATTTTTCTATTCTTTTGTGTTTTTAAAGCATGCTTTATGGGTTAACATGTGGTCTATTTTGGAGAAAGGTCCATGTGCTGCTGAGAAGAGTGTACATTCTGTTTTTGGGTGGAAACTTTGTAGATATCTATTAAGTCCATTTGTTCAAAGTTTGGTTCAACTTAGTATTTTTTTTCTTGATTTTTTTTTCTGTGTAGTAGATCTATTTTGTATTAATGCATTGAAGTACCCCACTATAATTTTGTTGCTGTTTGTCTGATCTTTTATGTCCACTAGTGTTTGTCTTAGGAAGTTGTGTGCACTGGTGCACATATATTTATTTTTGTTTTCTTCCTTTTGAATTGCTCCCTTGGACAATATGTAGTGATCTTCTTTTCTTCTTCTGCTCAACTTTGGCTTGAAGTCTACTTTCTTTAAAAATAAAATAGGTACCCCTGCTTTCTTTCTGGTTTCTGTTATATGGAATATTTTTTTCCATCCTTTAATTTTTACTTTGTGAATTGATTTTTGGATTAGATATGCTTTTTGTATGCAACATACCGTTGTGTTTTCTATTTTTCTGCCAACCTGTATCTTTTTTGGGAGAGACTTGGTCATTCATGTTGTATAACTTTGGTTGACTCAGCTGTTTGTTTCTTCCTTAAACACATTGATCATTTTGTTTGAGTAAATTATGTTTAATCATATCATCTTTGAGTTCACCAATCATCTTATTATCTTATTCTCTCTCTTTTTTTTCTCTGTATGTGTGTCTGTCTTCTTTTATCACCTCATGTAATTTAGCTGGTTGTTATTTTCCCCCTATTGTTACCCATTGGATCACATTTGAGAGAGTTGGGAGTTTTTGGAGGTATTTTTTGCCTTCTTTTCACATTTCTTTCTGTCTCTGTTTCTGTCTCTGTCTCTGTCTCTGTGTGTGTGTTTGCGTGTGTTGAGCACTGAAGGTTGATTAGCGTGGACATTGTTGCTAGTATAGTGATCTCTTTAGTATCTCCTATCCAGTGATATAAACTTGGCTTTCTTTTTTATTTTGGTATTGATTTACCTCTTCAAACTACTCGATTCAGTAAATTTGGACCCAGTCAATGTGTTTAAAAGGAGAATCCCTACCAATTGTGTCAATGTTAGCAGATCCAACCACATACACATTAAAATTTGTTTTAACAATTTCACCCTTTTATCAATGCACCACACAGACTGTAAATATACTGCTACATGTACCAGTATGTACAATGGAATGTGGAAGTTGGGGGAAAGGTAAAACAAAGACAAATGGATGGGAATAATTCATTAAGAAGAGAAAGAAGGAGAGAAGAGAAATATCAGTAGATTTTTTAAAAAGAGACATTTGGAAGTATTTTTATAGCCCGAGTAAAGGGTCAGTGTTGGAATTTGAGACAATATTTTGGGAGGAGGGGAGGAGATGCAGAGTAGGGAAGGTGTAATTAGAGATTGAGGGAAGCTAAGAGTGTCAGATCTGTCACTGTATTGGTAGTTAGCTTACATTTAGATTATCTATACACCATTTTGTTAGG
The DNA here is from genome assembly GCA_004365215.1 of Cuniculus paca. Classification (NCBI taxonomy): domain Eukaryota; kingdom Metazoa; phylum Chordata; class Mammalia; order Rodentia; family Cuniculidae; genus Cuniculus; species Cuniculus paca. The sequence continues at coordinate 7,797 of RJWT010012948.1, read as the reverse complement.
AGTACCATTACTTGCCCCTGATAATACTCTTTCTATTAACATGTTCATGATGGAGACATAATTCACATATTTTATTGCCAGACTGTTCTGATTTAAATTCAATTGTTTGATGTTATACAGATAATCTGTGTATTTTGTTTTGCTAGTAGAAGACACTAAAACAAAACAGTCATTGCTATTTCACGAGTAGATTATCAATAACCTCAGTGGTGAATTTTTCTTTTGTCATTTGTTTGTTTTTCCTTAGTAGGATTGATTCTTCTCATTTTTATTTGGGACTTTCATTTTGAAGTAATATATAATTTTTGTATACACATATGTATTTTCTATTATAACCTATCTGTGGCTCAGTGGTAAAGTTCTTGGCTTACATATACAAGGCCTTGCGTTCAATCCCCAGCACTACACACAAAAAATGACTTTGTTTTTAAATGTTGAATATTTTAAATTTGTAAAAGTTTGCTCCTTATAGTATCAAACACAGAAAATAGATGTTTCATCATATAAATATGTAATTATATGTCATCAGAGGAAAAGGTCATGACCTATCTATGACTCCTCAGGTGAAGATACATTACAGTTGGATGAATGTAATTTTGCTGCCAATACATTCAATGAAAATGGTGTGGATTTGGATATGAATGTCAATCAAGGAGACTGTCAGCTGATAATAGAAAGAAATATAATAGACATTAGCAGATGGAACTGCAAAATGCAGAACTCCTGTAAGAAATATTAATTGCAATGGTCCTTTTGTTGTATAAATTAATCATATTTTAAAATTATATTTGAAGAAATAAACAGTATATCATACAAAAGGACTTTAATGTAAATGAGGAAAATATCACCAAAGATGAGAATTGGTTACAATTAGTGAGATGAAGATTTCTGTAGGTATATTAGTTGTGGGGGTAGCACCAGATATTTGATTTTATTGATCTAAAAATAATACATATGCCAAAAGACACATAAAGAATACTATACAACTCTATTTTTTTATAGTTTTGAAGTGTTTATATTTCTCTGGCAATACCACATGCAAAATTGAGGATCCTTTGAGTAAATTTAGAAGAATCATGGAAGAAATTATTAGTACATTCAAAAATGCAGTAAATCCTGGAAAAAAGTAGTGATAGAAAAAAGTATAACTTTATGGTGAGGATGTCTTTATTTTTGCCAATCAATAAAAGGAAAATGGCAGAAATATAGGCTAAAATTATATAAATAATGTTTGTATAATTGTTACACCTATGATTTATATGTCTATGCCAGAAAAAGTGCAAACCTTTCAAAGCATGAACATTCTTATGGTGTTGTTTTGAAATTCATGAATGATTGTTATTCGAACAATGCACAATATGTGCAGATAGTTATTATTCAAGTATACTTCTAGAATAAGAACTTTTACAGAAAGAAATGCATTTTTGCACATAATACAGCCAAATAGAAAATTTTTACAAGTAAAAGCAAAGACAAAATGGGCCGAGGATATAGCGCAGTGACACGGTGCTTGCCTGGTAAGTGTGAGATTGTGAGTTTGATCCTTGAACGAAGCAAAAAGAAAGCAAAAACTCTGGAATCATAAACTCTGAAAATGATCCTGGTGTAAAATTTGTTAAATGGACTGATAAAAGAACTATTTTTATGTTACCAACTTGTAAAAATCATTCATGTACATCGATCAAAGAAAAATCTGGAAAGATAAAACTTGATCTTGTTTTTGATTACAATAATCCAAGGAATGGTGTTGACTTAGAAAACCACATGTCATCATGTTACTGTTCCTTAGGGAAATGTGAAAATGGTATAAAAAATTATAACATAGCGAATTTGAGGTACCGCGGTTATAAACGTATATTACAGTAATACCTTGGTTCACAAATGCTTCTGTTTGCAAACAATTTAGTTTGGAAACGAAAGTGTTGGGCAACATTTTGCTTCTGTTTGCAAGCTCTGCTCCAGGTGACAAGCCTGACCATTGCTATCTTCCCCACACAAACACAAAACAAAACAGTCATTTTTCCCAAAATCATAAAAAATTAAGTCTGTAAAGCTGCGGTACCATTGTATATGCACCAGCAATGGGGTGTGACTTCCAGTTTTCCCTTCAGTTCTTTCTTCACTCAATTGCTATTATCCAAGTATTGCGAGTCTAGGTCCTAAAGAGCCTGACCCATGCTGCCAGATTTTACACTACCCAGTTAGCAGAGTTTTATTTCTTTTGGTTAGTGTTTCATGTATATATTTTTATATTTTTTATTTTCATTATTTATGTGATTTTATTTACAGTGTGCATCTCATAAACAAATTAATGGCATGGCAATCATATACTGAAGTAACTTCTCCACCTATTTAATGTATTTTTGACATATTTGGGTTTTAACCTGATATCTTAATATTTGTTGTTCTTATTTATGTATTGTTTTCCTCCTTTCTAGCCTTATTTTAGATAAAGCATGTGTTTATTATTTTAATTTTATTTTTTTTTAGTTTATGGTTATTGGTATAATTTAGGTATACATGATAGTTAAATTCATTATAGAAAATTTGGGCCCATACATGATACAACTTGATTCCTCTTTTATTCCCCCCATTTTCATTCCTCCTTTCAAACTCCCATCCCCTCCCCATTCACAAAGCTCTATTTTCATTTAATTGTTTTCTTATTTTTTACTTTCCCTTCCTTCCTTTCCCCTTCTCCATCCCTAGATCCTTTTCTCCTTGAACAGTTTCTTTCTGTTTCACAGTATCTGTTGTACATTTTAGTTCTTATTTATATTTTCAGTTTCTCACACTAGACAGCTAATATGATATTTACACATGTGTGTCTGATTTATTTCATTTATGATTATGGTCTCAAGGTCCATCCATTTAGCTACAAATGTCTCAATTTTATCTTTATGGTTGAGTAATACTCTATTACATTAAAAGAAAGTCGCAGCCTTTTTTAATCCATTCATTGGTTGATGGGCATTTGGGTTGATTCCAAGATTTAGCTATTACAAACTACTGCTATAAACATGGCTGTGCATACATTGCTGCTGTATGGTGCATTTAATTCTTCCAAGAAGATACTCAGAAGGGGTACTTGGGCCTCTGGTTGTGGGTCAAAGGCTGGGGAACTGTTAGCTTCTCACTCCTTGTCCCTACTACCACAGATTGTGCCTGCATCTGTGAACTATGTTCTTCACTTGTGCTGGCCATAGGGGAGGAGGGGTTGTGCTGTTGCACTAGGAATCATCAATATCATGGCTGGTTCCTAACCTTGTTGTCACTAGAGGGTCCAGGTACCAGCTATGGTGTTCAACAGAAAATGAAGAAAAAAAAGTGGGAGAAAAAAAAGAACTAAACAGAACAAAACATTAATCTGGTGACCCATCAGGGAGGAAGCACTCACACATTTCTGTGTGTGCAGGTTAAATTTGCTGCCAGGCTGCAGTGTCTCCTTCAGGAAATCAAAAGAGGTGAGGGGCCTTGTATTCTAGATCTAGCCTATGTGAAATGAGTTTTCCACACATTTTTCCATCTCTCTCTCTTTTTTTTTTCTTTTTTTGTGGAAGGAAGACTTCCTGGAAATGGTGGTTTCTCCTCTGAACCCACAGGTGCTTAAACTCATAGACAATCTTGTGGTCTGGATTATAGTTTTATAAAGTCCTATGCCTATGTTTTATTTAACCAACGAATCTCTTACTGCAGATTAATTATGGCATCAAGATGTATGTCCCTCCCTTTTATCCCATTACCTGCATTTTTAGTTGATTTTCTCTGAGAAGCTCCAATGTGACTCCTCCTTTATTCAACCACTTTGAATCCCCCAAACATGCTTTAAACATTGTTCCTTTCTCCCTCTCCATTGGTTTATCAGTCACATAGTTTTTACTTTTTAATTAACCTTAAGAACTGTATAGTCTAAAACAGTAACTGTGAGTCAGGTCTGGCTGTTTAAATTCATTTAAAATTATACCAAGGTAGAAATTCAATTTATAGATCATACCACATTTCAAGGGTTCAGTAGCCACATAAGGTGATTGGCTCTTGTGTAGCGCAACCTAGATTATGCAATATGTCCATTATTGCAGAAATTTCTGTTCGGCTGTGTTGTTTGAGGTGTTTTTGACATGGATTCTTGACTTGTTGCAGTTTACTCCAATTTAGTACTGTTTTAATTTCCTAGACAACATAAAGACAGCATAAAGTTTAACTACTTAATCCCTTTCTATGTTTTGATATATTGTTTCATAAAATTTAGTCACTTAGTGTGCCATTGATGTTAGTTTCAAGTTGTCAAATTTATTAAGCTTTCCTCAAATAGTTATCTTTTTGGGTGTTTTTCATTTCTTCTTGCATAATTGTGTTTCTGTGATGTGATATATATATTATATATACTTTTATATAAAATAAATATATATATATATTAAATTTTTTAACTGAAAAAGCTTTGTTAGTATTTCTTTCATTGCAGAATTGCTGGTGATGACCTCTTTCAGTTGATTGTGCCTAAAGATGTCTTTACGTTAAAATTATGTCTTAGTGTTTGTGATACAAACTCTAAGTTGCAACTATATTCTTATAGTCCTTAGATGATGTTACAACCTTGCCTTCTGGTTCCAATTTGTATAATAGATATACATACTACTTTTAACTATTCTTGCATCTTCTTTGTCAAATAGACTTCATCTGAATATTTAATATATTAGCATAATTGTTTCATAATCTCTTTCACAGTCATTACTTATGTCGAATAAGCTACCTGATCTCCTAATGGGTTAGGAAAACAACTGATCCTTAATTATTCTGCTACTCATTGAGGTAGTTTGTTCATTCACAAACTGATGAAATAGCACATGTGTTGACACTGGAGCTTGAGAATATATTCATATGGCTGTCAAATTGGTGTTTGCTGGGAATGTGGTCAAAGATATGGGCAAGGAAACCTTGGTGTCTGATCATGTTGTCCTCTGACAGGTTCATTTTGTCTTACCCTGGAGTAGTAGTTGTTTCCTAACTGTTAGTATTCCAAGGAAATAGCTATAAACTTACATTTTATGACCTAGCCTTATAAGTCACATAAAATCCTAACTCGTGCAATCATAAATCCACTCAACTTCAAAGGAGGGACTACACTTCTTAATGAAAGGAGTATCTAAATTATACTGGAGAAAGGGCATGTGGCATGATTGTGTTTGGTTGGACCTGTTGTATGAAAATCTTTTCCTATATTCTGTTTTTTTTTTCTCAATTCAAGTAAAATCTTCAGTGATTGCTGACTTTTCCATCCATATAAAAATTCCACATATTAATGTATCATATAACTAAATTTTTGTTTGTGTGTTTTTTCTTCTCTGACAACATCTTCCTAAAGGTTGATTACTTTTAATAGTATTTTCAAAGAAATGGCTTTGAACTCTTATTTTCTACTGACTTGCCTACAAGCTCAATGATGCTTTCTATAGCCACGTTATTTGCCTGGCCATATTTCATAGATGCCAGATATGCTTCTATTTAGAGGTTATTTAGGCTCTTCTATATGTTTTGGGTAATGTTTTATAAATATTAACATATCTTAACTTTTCACTTCAACTCTTCACTTAAATGTCGCATTCTCAAGGAAGGCTGCACTTACTGCTCTTTTTAAAAGAAAAGTCTGCTCTCAGTCCTTGGGTTCTCAATTCTCCTTTCTCATTGTTTATTTTTCTTAGAACTCATCATTTTCTATCCTAATATATAATTTACTTAATAATTATGTTTGTCTCTTTTTGGATGCTGTACTGGGGGATTCGACCTAGGGTCTTCATATTGAACTACATCCCTAGCCCTGTTTAATTTTTCTGTTTTGTTATAGGTTCTCATTAAGAAGCTAAATTGCTAAGGCTTGGTTCAAATGCTCAAACCTCCTGCCTTAGCCTCCCAGAGTACTGGGATTACAGATATTTGGCACCACGCTGGGCTTGTTTATTGCTTCTTTCATGGTGATTCTTTGCTCCAACTTAAATTCATATGTGAAAACTTGCATATTATAGCCACCATGTAGTCCAAGAATCAACTTTGAGTAACTGCTCAACAAGTACTTGTTGAATACCTGATTAAATTCTCTTTGTATATTCTTAAAACTCATATTTTGACACTTTAAGTAATTTAAAACTCTCCAAGCTGTTACCATCAAAGAAGATCTTAGACCATCAAGGTCAGAATGATTTATAACGTGCTGCATTCCAATGTAATTGCATAATGTAACTCCACGTTGACTTCATGGACTACTCAAGGCTGGAATTTTCTGCTTCTCTAACCTTATGCAACATAGTCTAAATCACTCAATTTAATAATGAATCTCGCTCTTATTTTTTGCATAATATATCAGTTAGAGTTTGGTGAAGAAAATACAATAAATTAGTGTTCAAAAAATCTATCAGCCAGTATACATCACTGAAGGGAATGATTTTTAAGAGCTTAACAGAAGGGAATTATTATCCCAAAGCTCTCTGAGCAGGTGCCCAAGACCATTTCAGCCAGCAGTACTCATGTTGGTGATTCTCAAGAAGCTCACCTAGAAGCTTTTTTGAAACTCATATCATTCCCTTTCTCTACAACTGCATCCAAAGTTTTATGACTTTCTCTCTTTCCAAATCTTATACATGTCTCATTAGAGGCTGCTAACTCTGAACCATCTGAGAAAGGAGATACTGGAAATGTGATTGTCAGTTTCTTCACTGAGGATATCTTCACAAGAAGAGTTGATGCCTAGTTGATTTTAACTAGCCAGCAAATAATTTTTTCCTATGTATGAATAAAAATTATTTAGGAAAAGGAAATTTAAAAATGAATTAAAATATCCATATCATACTGATTTATTGAAATACAATATGGGTACTAAATGGTTAAAATTGAATATATATCTAAAATGTCACCAAAATGGCAAATATATTATAAAATTATTTTTCTATCAATAGATTGAATCATTGTATCTACAAATAGTAAACTGGCCTGTTAGAAGAGCACTGAAAATGATTACAAATAAGGGTATGAGATTTAATAAATCAGATTTAGTTAAAAATAGTCTGAAAAGCTAACTTCCCTTGAAACAGAGCTAATTATATTTGTAGTTTGGTCAGATTTCAGAGAGTAACTTTGAAATCATTGGACATTACATCCAATATTGTATTGACTTGAGTCAAATTTAAACTCATATAAGGGCTATCTACTTGTAGAAGCTTTCCACGATGAATGTGATATGAACTGCAACCAAGTAACCATAAAAACAAAAATTTGAAAGAAAAATTAAAGCTATATATGAAGAAATTATTTTCTATTTAAAAACACCTAAACTGTGTATGTTTTTTAAAATGTAAAAATTACTTCTAGTTCTTCCATTTAAAATATCATTGACAATATTCTTCTTATGACTTTGGTGATTTAGATTAAAAAGTTCATAAATGCAAGAATACCATGTGATCTGTAACTCAATATTCCTCGGACTGAGAATAGTCCCTGACAAGAACTGTAAGGTGCTAAATATTTTTGGCAATATCTGACAGAAATTGTGAACCCGATGCACTATTACATAAACATTAGAAAGTATGTCTTCTTATTGTCTGCCTTCTTTCATTTATCATAAGTACTTTGACATGGAAGATATTGTTGTATTACTAGTGCATTTCCTTTTATTGCTGAGCAGTATTTCATAGTGCTGCTATACCAAATTATGTTTTTGCATTTATTGTTGATGGGTTTTTCTCTGATTTTTAACTATTATACATAACACTGTTAAGAATTTTACATAAAAATTTTTGAATGCACGTA